>JAGVSP010002067.1:0-142472 GCA_022494985.1 Micrasema minimum | reverse complement strand
AAAGTGTGATAGTAGTAGAGAGTTTATCGATTCTCATTTTGTCATAGTAAGAATTTTAAAAATTTTAAATTAATGATTCAAACTAATGTATCTTGCTCGTAAGTTGAACCAGTAGAACATTGTAAGCAAAAGCAGCAAACTACATTAGTCTCTAAAGCTCATAATTATCTATAACTAATTTGCATAGGAATGCATGGTATGGGAATACACGGGATAAAATACAATGCAAATAGGTTTGAGGCGATTGTAAGCTTTAGTGATTGATAAAGATTTCTGCTTTTGCGAAATCTAATCACGGTCCCAACTTCACAACTGGCGGCGTTCTCTATTTTCTTGAACATTATAAACGCTAACAGAAACAACACGGCGGCCTCCGTAGCGTAATGGTTAAGACGCTGGACTCACGATACGGAGGTTCCGGTTTCGATTCCCGGTGAGAACTCAAAAAATCAAAAGTGATTTTTCTTAAGCCTGGGTGTTTGTGACGTTGTTCCCCTCTGTAATTGGGCCTCCTGGCCTGTTGAGGTGGTTAAAAAATAAATAAATAAACACAGTCAATACCAGCAAGACAAAACTTTGCACACGGACAGTTGAAATACAACTGAACGTGTTAGTACTTGTCCGGCGGCTACTCTATTCGCCAGCGCTCCGCACGGCGCAAACGGGTACTACTTTCCGTATGGTTTATTCGTATTTTCGTAAAAATACTTTGAAAATAAACAATAAAAAAATGCTATATGTAGTTGGTGCTTTTGTTTTTTTTTCCTGCATTTATAGAAAAAAAAATGCAATATGCCCATGTTAAGTAGTATTCTGAGTGAGTAACGATAGTCTGCAGAAAACATTTGAAAAGCACAATGGACGGCGGTAGATAAAAATAATGGAATACCGTTTATACGAGGCGCCTTGCGCTTGTTTTCTGTGTATTGACATTGGAATATGCATGATTAATTATAGTGAAGTTAAATCTGTAAATTGAAGTTCAGTTTAAGAACGATGCAAGTCAAAAAAATAACTTGTAAATATAAATATTGATGTATTTATCTTCTTCTTCTTCTTTTCCTTATCCGCGCCCAATGATGCGTAGGGCACTGCATTGGTACACCAAATTGCAGTGAATCTTGATAGGTAATTTGTTACATGCTACCAAGAAGTAGTAAAAAAATTATTAATTTTTCAAGCTAAAAGAGAGACGCGTGCTGAGAACTTGGTTGCTAGAGCGCGATTTATTATATTGAGTTTTAGAATGTTATTTTTATTTATGTCTTTTAATTTTTTTGTGCGCTAGGGTATGTATTGTGTACTTTTATTTTTAGTTGAATTGTATTTATGCACCTACTGACGAGTTGCAGTAGGCAACTCAGTAGGACATGTATTGTTTTCTTTTATGTATATATAAAATAAAAAAAAAATAATATGAAGGCAAGATGATCACTCTTACGTTTCAGCGCCAGTCCAAGGTATCGCACATGATTTTTTATGAGAAAATCAAATTGAAATAAATATTTCAAATTGACCCCTCATCGGAATCGAACCCGCGACCTCATGCATGGCAGCCACATGCGCTACCACTATGCTACGAGGTGGACATTATTAATATGTACTCGTATATAATTATACTCAAATTTGCTGCACTACGATCTACGACGTATCTACTTCGCGGTTTACAATTATTTACCGATTACTGTCATACGCGCGTCACAGCTGCGATATATCTTCACGTTGATGATCACAGTGCAGGACGACCAATAACTGTTCACAACCATATATAAAAATATCACTTGATTTTTTTGATCTCACCCAAATCGAACCCGGAACCTCCGTTTCGTTAGTCTAGCCATCACGATGCTAATTGAATCAAATTAAAATATAAAAGTTTTACATGCATACATAATGTTAATTTCCTTTGATTTTCCCCTTGAAAATGAGTGTCTATCAAACAATCATTAGAGACGTCAAAATGCTGCTTTTCAATTCTTTAAATTAAACGCTTTGTTCATAACCAAAGCATAAAAATTACTCATATTATCATTATGGATAATTTATATAGCGCCGTTTTTGTATAAATATACCTCAAGAGCGCTTCAATATGTGATACCTTGTACTAGTGCTTAAGCGTAATCATCTTGCCTTCAAGTAACAAATGATTAAGATTCATTGCACTCGGTATACCAATTCAGTGCCCTATGCACCATTGGGTACGGATAAGGGAGAGCAGTAGTAGTAGTAGTAAAAATAACAACGGTTTTACTTTAAATGAAAATTCGCATTGGACCGTTTTGGTTCTGACACCACTTTTAGTAATTATAAAAATGTCCGACCCACGTTCAATATTAAAATTCAAACGAGCAAATTTCATTCACTATTATTGTGGGCCACTTTTAATAATGCGATTAGTATCAATAACAGTGGCGCCATGATTTTTTTCTACTGTCTAATAAATTGCGCGTTCTTAATTCAAAACGGTTTCGAACGTTTAAAAATGGAATGAATAGGTTCGGTCAAACGGGAAAAATCACTTTCATTGATAACCGACGATTTTTTTTACCACATACGTGTAATGTAGGTGTTATGGAGCTGAATTGTAGGTGTAATGGTGTTGGGTGTAAGTAATTACTTTAACTGAGAATAGTAATTCTTAAACACTTTTTACGTACATTTTATACACAGTTTCCTGGAAAACTTGGTTTTGCTATTGAAAAAAAAGTTTTTTTTTGAGAATACTTGATGGAATTACACAACTTTCCTTTCAATAATAAAACTCTACTTACCTTTTGAGAAAAACATGTACGTAATAGTATAAAAATGTTTAAAAAAAAAAAATTGCTTGCACCTACACTAAAATGATTTTTTTTGTGACTGTGTAAAAAAATTATATAAAAGTGTTTGCTGACGAGGTGTGTATGTTTAAACTATGAAATTTAATACAAGTCTATATCTACCAAGGCTGGAAATTTCTTTTGTACAAAGTGCCATCATCTTCAAATTTTAAAATATTTTTTCCCAGAACGCGTTCTTCGTCCTATCACTAGTTTTAGTTGCTGTAAGTCAGGTCATAATTTCTATGTTGAGTCTGTAAAGGATTTTGCTATTTCTTTTGACCTGCAGCTATATAAATTGTTAAAATAACTTCAATGGTAAAAAATAATACTATTACATTTTTAAGTAATAAAGTTATAATACTCGTACAAACTTCTCGTATATAATTTTTTTTTGCTCATAGAATGTTTGGAATTTCCACTCTTCATACAGTGCGCGTCATTTTATTATCATGCATATGGGTATAGTAAAAAGTCTGCCGCCTTTTTCAATGTATGTGGTTCCCTCTTTGGGACTTGTCATTTTCACGTCAAAATTTGACCTTCATAATTACAAATTATTCGTGACGTTACGTATAAGTCCAGAATCCTTTATAAGGCATGAGGTGTCCATAATGATAAAAAATAATTGCATAAGGCGCGGAACGTCATAGCTACGAATTTATCTTAGCGCATAGTAGGCTGAATAAACCGTACCTTAGAAAATCCAAACCAAAATTTATACAATTTATTCGGAAAAATCTTACTCGAGAATTTAAAAATATGTTATTAATCTAGTATTAAGTAGTAGTGTCTCCGAAACCAGTTGGAGTTTTAAATAATAAAAAAGTAGTTTAAAACAAAAGTTGTTTAATTTCATAAAATAAATTATATTCAATAAATTGTTTATTAATTTGTTGAGATTATTTACTGACATTTCTTGGTGGAATTGCATTTTAATAAATAAAACACCTTTTTAGTTAGACCACTTGCATAGTTTATTCCAGTAACCTGGTTTCGCTATCGCTAGCATCGTCAGACTGGTAACATCGTCAGATCATCACCAGTCTGACGATGCTAGCGATAGAGAAACCAGGTTACTGCAATAAACTATAAAAGTGGTCAACTATAAAAAAAAAAACTATTTAAATATTATACAGATTATGTTTTTCTGGGTTATTATGCCGTGCTTATGTCATCTTCAGTGCTCAAAATGGACATTGCCCCGAAGTGGACACTGCAATGTGCTTCGAAAGGTCGGCAACACAAAGCCCATTTACACGGTATAGTAAACAATAAAATAAATGAGTTGAATGTAAACAGTAAAATAACACATCAAATCTCTTCCCTTCCCAAGCACCAAAAAAATTGTTTTTATTTTGGGAAGGAACAGCGAAACATAGCTTAAGACCCTTTAAAAAAAAAAAAAAAAAACATACATATTTATTTATTTATTTATTTAAAGACGGCGCAATTGCCTTTTACAGAATTCATAAAAAATAACAACAGTGAAACATAGAGGAATAAGTTTATACATATTATAAAAAAGGAAGGATATTCTAAGCTTACCTTTTATTACATAATATCAATATTATGTATTTAAGTCTCTTTACTGTTAAATGTTGTAAAATGTGTGATATGTTTATTTCCTAAATAATATATATATATAAAAAATAAAAAATAATAAAAAAATAAAATAAAAAGAGTTAAGTAGGTAAATGTAAAATAATAAATTGTGAAGAAAATAGGTAAAAAACACACCAAGTGCAGAGTACAATGTTTTTTTAAATTTTTTACATGAAGGTAAGATAATCAGTCATTCACGCTTATTAAGGTATCACACATGAAATATTAATATGAAAGTCACAAGTAAATAAATATTTCATATTGACTCCCTACGGCAATCGAACCCGCTATCTCATGCACGGTAACCAAATGCGCCACCACTCCATGCTAGGAGGCGGTAAAAATGGATACGTGAGTTAAAATAGAAAAAAATCTTACATGTATGTAAATAATTATAATAAATAAAAACAATAATCATATAAGGAATTGTAAAATTTGTCCACAGTATGCCGCGGGCACCGCAGTGAGAACTATTAATATGTATTAAAAAATCACGTAAATAAGTTAAATATTTCTGTGCTTCCCACAGTTTTATTTTCGCAGCAGGTAAACGTTTACAAATCTAAAAAATGCGTGGAATTTCTCTGTTTTGATCCAGTTTTATGATTTTGAAAACATCCTCTATGGACTTCCACAAACAGAGAATCAATCAGTGGAAGCAATATTCGTAACACTCAGCAGCGTTTCCAATAATAAATACTTCTTGTGTGCTGACGTCACATCCTCAATCAACATTGAATATTTATGAATTCTGCTCTATGGCTGTAATTGGATTGTTGGAGAGATCTTTCAGTAGCTAATCGTTTCAGAAACGTAATGAAAACCATATATCGATGGCTTAGAATGAAAACCTCGTATGGCACAATTTTTTTATCAGCTATTCGTGGCTTTCTATCTAAAAACTCCAAAATGTAATTTTTGGAAAAAAATGGAAATATGAGGTTTTCATACTAAGCCATCGATATATATATCTTAAATTTCAGATCCATTTACTTAAAAGTTATTTTCCTTATTAAATAATTTTACGATTACAGAACAATTTTTTTTTGTTTGACTATTATTTATTCTTATTCTACTACTACTACTTTCCCTTATCCGCACCCAATGGTGCATGGGGCACTGCATTGGTACACCAAGTGCAGTGTATCTTGATCATTTTATTACATGAAGGCAAGATGATCAGTCTTACGCTTCAGCACCAGTCCAAGGTATCACACATAAAATATTAAAATGAAAGTATAAGTAGTTTAAAAAAAAAAAAATATTCCAACTCAGATGATAAATATTACTCATCAGTATCAGATTCTCGGCTTCCGCTGTTGACAAACCGTTAACATCAGAACTACGAGACATAGACCTGACTTGGGAGGATGACAGAAACTGGCGACCAATCGCTTGGCTTGGAGGCAGTTTTTGGAATCCATATGCATATATAGACTCCACAAACTGCCTCCATGTTTAGTGATTGGTCACCAATTTATGTGTGTCCTCCCAATATACATAAGCCGAGACAGTGGTAGGGGCAATGAAAGCATTTGTTCGCGTACATAATGTAAATTCATCCGTATTTTTATCACATTAACAATCTTGAAATCGCGGTTTAGCTTGTTGAAAAAATCGGTAGAGTTGGCTGGACTGAAAAAAGACTCAATAGTCTTTAAAGCAGTCTAGGGAAAGGGTGGGGCTTTAATTGTCGTCCTAAGATAAAGCATTAAGCCGCTTTAATTATTATTAACCAGCCGACTAAGAATAATTTAACTGTCAACAATTAAAAGTTCCTTATTCGTTAGTATTACAACAACTTTTCAAGAGGATTACGATTAAATTACACAGTTTTCTCAGTATACTAATAGATAAATTTAGCCAGTAAATATTTTTGTTGACCACAGGTGTCAACATATATTATTTGGGACTTTTACAGCCTGTACAGTAAAAAATAGGCAAAGCAGTTTTATAATATTAGTGCCAATTACAAAAATCTACTATTCAAAATCCAACATTTAATTTTTTTTATGTTTCCACGTCAAGTGCCATCATAGCTTGACTGTACTGTAAAGTTACTATTTTCATTTCCTAGTGGTGTTTTCAGGCGCCAGAGATAAAACTAATATCGGAAGATGGTCTTCATGATTTTGGCGTGAATCAAGTTGTAAATTTTCTTGTTTGTTTTAGTAAGAAAGCTATAAAACGTAGAGTTCATTCAACTATTCAAGTTTTAAGTATAATGTTGTATTACAGCTTAAAAGCTTTTTGAGATATAGTAATAAACATATCTTCACTCTGATCAAATTATCAGTTTTATTGTATGATTGATTTTTAACTTTTAACTAAGCAATAATGCTTGAAGTTGGATTATTTGATAAATAGTAATAATAAAAATTCTATAGTGAAAGTAACAATCTTTAGTTTCGTTCAACACTGGATTGGAATCTTTAGGTTTGAATCCCACTCCAACACAACGAGTTTCCTACATTACTTGTACTATGTCATGCAATGTCTTTCTCGGTCTTTCTAGAAATTAGGGAAATAACGGATGTAGCTACAGTCCGTTTAGTATACTTCAGCTATTTCCATAGCATTATGTCATATGGAATTTTGTTATGGGGTAGAGTGGCAGATATCTAAGCTGTATATTTTTGTTGCAAAAAAGAGCCGTTCGCGCAATCTATAAATTGAATTATAGAGATTCTCTAAGGGATGTTTTCAAGAATATTAACATATTGACCGTAGCAAGTCAATATATCTATGAAAACATTATGTATGCCCGTAAAAATGTAGATTAAATTCATAAGGTTAGCGATAGGCATCCCTATAATACTAGAAACAAAGGAAATCTGGACCTCCCTAAATTAAAACTACATCAGACTGCAAACTCATTCCTGGGGGTCTGTATACGCTTTTATAATAAAATTCCCGCAAATATTTTGATTTTGACGGAGAAAAAATTTAAAACCAAAATTAAGAAAATCTTATGCAAAAAAGCGAATTATAAAATTGATGACTATTTAAATAGCACGGATGCTAGCACTGGTGTTGATCCAACACAATACATACTGCATATTTTTTATAATTGACTTACTTTGTATTTAAATTTTATTTTACTAAATTGACTTATACATATACTATATGTATGTAATTAATTACCTTTTACTTTATTAGGGAATTTTACTAATGTATGTAATTTACTCATTGACGTTCAATAAATATACTTTTGTATTTACGTTAAAACAAATAAATGAAATGAAATAGACCATCTTCAGAAATTCACAAAACTAAAAGTATAATCGCAGTGAAAACAGATGAGGAAATTCCTATTTACGTGTTCGGGAAAAAAACTGAAGAGTGTGGCATTTCGACGTTGTGGAAGATAATTCAAATTTAAATAATACAGCCATTACGTTAAATAAACAAAACAAAAGAGAAAAATATTATTTTAAGATTTTGGCAGAGTTTAAACTTTCTTGTTGAAAAGTGACAATAGATACAGCAAGGTCATTTCGAATATCGATGAGATAATAAATAAATATTATGTTTGTCTACAAAATAAGATTAATGATACGAAATACTAAAGTAGCATATGACGCATTTTTCTTTAAAATCAAAAGTAATTATTTAAATGCTGGCAAAATTGATTTTTTCTCCTAAGTAAATATTTAAACACTTTGAAGTGAAATCGAGAGTAATTCTATCACTGTAGATAATATTAATTCCTTTGATTTTTTTATTGGTTACCAATAAAAAGATTGATTGCCAAAAAATGATTAACAATCTTCTCAACAGATGTCAACTGAAAAAATGTTGAAAATTGTCGAAAAACAAACTCAAATGTGGAAGCAAAATTCAAAATATATAGTAGTTTCAAAAATTTGTCATATATGGTTGTCAGATGATGGGCGAAATGGGGAATGTTGTAGTACATCAAGTGGCCACTTAACCCGGCCAATGACAAGTCATAATTCTTGTAAACCCCTAGATAACCCACATTCGTTTCCAGAGTTTCTCTGTCTCTATGGAATATCAATAATATCTAATATTAATTCCATTTAAAATACAACTGGTTTACCATTGGTTTTTTTTAAAGCGGTGTGGAGAGTAATTTTACACTATCTAGATTATGTAGAAATCATTATGATAAACACTGGATTTAACTCATGACGGGCATACATAAATTATCTACTATTGATAGCCTGTTATATTTCCCTTTTCAATTTCTTAGTTTCAATTGTTTATTTTAAAAAAGTAGACTATTTTTATTTTTATAACCCTACAGAGATGAGGTAGAATTTTTTCAAATTCAGGAATATGGATATTCGAGCGTTTACAGGGCTTATGACCTGTCTGGTGGATGATTCTTGATTCGTAGCATAAATACAAAATAAAAAATGTTACTTGGTGTGGATATTCGCTAATAAGCGGGTTGGGGAATGTTGTAGTACCTACATGAAGTGGCCACTCAACCCAGCCAATGACAGGTCATAAGCCCTGTAAACGCTCGAATATCCATATTCCTGAATTTAAAAAAATCTACCTCATCTCTGTAGGGATATAAAAATAAAAATATACCTACTTCCGTCTTGGGATAAAATCCAGATTTGTGGGCAAGTATTTGAACACGACCCAAAATGTTGTATAAAAAGTAGACTATTTTATATTTATACGTAAAATATTAAATATTGTGTATGGTAGTTAGTATTTTAAAAATAGGTTCGTTCATCATATTAGTGTAATATTTGTTATAAAAATATCATGTTACTTTATTTTTTAGCGCTAAAAAAGCATTAAATGACTTTCACCAAAACTTAAATAAGGATGAAAGTAAATTGAATGCAGTTGAAATGCGATCTCTCAGGCGAATGTGTGGTAAAACTATGTATGATAGGTGCACTAATGTTGAAATTAGAGCAGAATGCAAGGCTGAGATAAGAATTATCGACAAAATTAAGAAAGGTCTTTTACGTTGGTTCGGTCATGTAGAGCGAATGGATGATAAAAGAACGGCTAAAAAAAATTATGATGTGACTGTGCCTGGATGTAGAAGTCAAGGAAGGCCGAGAAAGACATGGCATGATCATGTTAAACAAGTGCTTGAAAGTGGGCATGTAAGAAGTCGGAATAATCGACGTGCGTGCATGAAAAGATGTATAAATGTGGGAAGCAAGAGAAGTATGCCAGGACAGAGTGGTGTGGCGTTCTATCCTCTCTGCCTACCCCTTCGGGGAAATGGCGTGATGGTTAGTTAGTTTTAGTTAGTTAAATAACATGTTATTAGTTAATGCTTTCTTTAGCTCAGATTAAAGTCTGATCTCATTTCAAAATCCGTACAATTTAAAAAAAGTAACGACGTCATTATACTCCAAGAACTCGTATTTTAACGCGATTGGGTATAAAGGTTGTGAAATATTTGTGATTATTTATACACAGACAATTCCGCGACAAGCGTCGGTCTAGCCGCCGTCTGGCGTCGCCTCAAGGCCGAGGAAGGCACCGACTATTGCCAGCGTCGCGACGCTCCGCCGAAGGGGCTTCGGACGTTTCCGCCTCGCGTCGGTTGTCGCCGTGACCTTATGGACATAAATCGGGAAAAAAACACACATTTCCGCAGTAAATTACCATTCGTTACGGTACAGGACAAAGAGGAAAGTCAGGAAGAAGATTTAGAAATAGTTTACTTTTCTTGGAATGCCGTTTTAAAGAAACTTTTAAAAATATTCTCTCGTACCCCACCGTGCTCCAAATGAGTCATAAACTTTTAATTTGGTAAAATTTTCACAGTTACTTTCAGAGTTGTGAGATATTACTTTTATACTTGTGTATTATAATGTATTTGAAAAAAGAAACATAAAAGAAGTATTTTAAAGCAAAAGTTTTTTTTATTAGGTATTTAGTATTTGACATCTCAACTGAGACGAGAAGTTTGGAAGGGATTATGGATAATTAGGCGTTTACAGGGCTTATGACCTGTCATTGGCTGGGTTAAGTGGCCACTTGATGTATTACAACATTGCCCATTTCACCTAGCATTTGATATCCATATCTGCCAATATACAGTAAAATGGCGCGACGCTTCACAAGTTAACAAGAATCTAAGAATCTCACTTGCAATCATAAAGGCTTCTGCTAAACTGCTTAGCAATTTTCTAAATGGATGACAGAGAGTGTTTACTTGTGAAGCGTCGCGCCATTTTACTGTATATTGGCAGATATGGATATCAAATGCTAGGTGAAATGGGGCATGTTGTAATACATCAAGTGGCCACTTAACCCGGCCAATGACAGGTCATAAGCCCTGTAAACGCCTAATTATCCATAATCCCTTCCAAACTTCTCGTCTCTGTTGAGATGTCAAATTGTAATTATTAGCCCGTAATGGGTGCTATCCAATTTTTGTCTACAAGTATTTGGACACACTCAAAATGTTGTTTATAGGTATTTAGTATTTTGAATCGAGTTGTGGTCTAGTGATAGGATTACGGACACCGGATTAGAATCTGAACTCTACCACAACTTATTTCCTGCTTTCTGGCGCAGTTATTTCCGATTATTTATTGAAAGCAGTTCCTAAATTGAAGTATTTGAGTATATCATAAAAGTTCAAATGTTTCTTTTTCTTAAAAAAAAAAGTTTTGTCGGCTTTATTCGTATTTTTGTAAAGGTTAATTAACTAACTGACTAACCATCGCGCTATTTCCAGAGTAGGCAGAGAGGATAGAATGCCACACCACTCTGTTCTGGCCGTTGCTTTCTCCACATTCATACATCTTCTCATGAACTCAAAGGTTAATTAACTTTCATTTATCAGCTCCTCCTAACTTTATTGGGGACTGCATTGGCACACCAAAAATTTGGATCATTTGTAAAATGAATGCAGGACGATCATCTCCAGTCCAAAAAATATGTGAAAAATCAAATAAAAATAAATGTTCCATATGAAAACCATCAGGATTAAATCCCGTTACCTCATTCATGGTTGACCAACGCGTTATCCACAACACTACGATGTAAAAATTAAACCGTAACGGATAATTTTAAAAAAAAACTATGCAGTTTTAGTAGTTAGACTACTTTTCGTTAAATAAATTTGTAAAGCTTTTATCAACATTTTAAATAAAATTTATAATCAACATTATGCATCTCTTAATTTTTTAAAAAATGCTTGTTTTTAAAAATGCACTGTTTTGCTGCTACTAGTACTGTAATTAACCTGTCTTACGCATCAATCATTTATTTATTTAATTGACCTATTAGCAGAATTGCAAAATTGAACAAGATTTATTTTCCATTTCTTGAATTAGTTTGCGAAAAGAATTAAGTAAACAAAGATCGTAGGTTTTCACGGCCTTCAGAATACAGATAGCTTCAGGGCTGAAGATGGACACTGCAATGTGCTCCGAAACGTCATATGCGTAGGCAACTCAAAGCCCAAAAACACGAATAATAAATTAATAACATTATTTGAGAATATTTGGGTTTGTAGAAATTTTTTCTTAATTCAATAGGTATGCGTTTTTTTTTTTACAAAACAACGCTTCAATCATTAATTTTTACTATGGTAGCAAATTATTAACTATTGACTGAATAATATGAAATTATACAAAATCGGATAACACGCCTACTCATTGATACCTAGCACAAATTAATGTTTGGTAATAAATATGGTAAATTAATACGCCTCGTAAAATATCCAATAAACCAAGATTATTTGCTAAAATATCATAAATAATTAATTATTGATTTGTTATAAATTAAGAAGCAAAACTATTTTACAAACGGCTTTCTGAAACTCATATGGCGAGTAGGCGCCCAAAGTAACGTGATAGGCAATATGCAGAGCAGAATTGTTCAAAAGTTGCCGTAAAAGGCGTAGGTCACCTATTGTGATTATTTGTAAAAAATAGTTTAGATAATTATATAATCGGATCAAACAAAGTGTTTAATGAGATCTGGTACAAAATATAATGCGTTAATTAATTATTACAAAAAAACTCTGAAAATCTACTGAGATGAAAATACCTAGTCCTTTATAGAGTGGTGTAAAAAATGCAATAGGTGCTAAAAAATTAATTAATGTTTCTAGTATAAATTATATATTCAATAATTTTTCATTATAGTCATTACGTGAAAAAATTACAAACATAGTATTTTTAGTAAATTTCAAAGATAATCTTAAATTTTTATTACGTTTCAAGCAAGACCCTTATTATTTATTACCCAGCAGAAATCTAACCGAAAACTGAACAGTTTCTTCATTATAAAACTGCACAGTCTGTCAAAAGACATGCTAAATATGTATATTTTTTAGTGCTATCCTAGGTTATTATCGGATGTTTACACTCAGAAGTTTCAATGTAGCTAATAAAGTATATGTAATTTTTTTAAAACGTTTTTAACAGCATTCAATATATCAATATTATCTACGAAAAAAACATTTACTGTCTGGTCAGCCAAATGTCGCGCCCATCATTAAATATTCAATACAGTTTTCGTTTTATACGGGACAGTTTGCAAACTGCACAAGAAACTGTACAGTTTTCTGTCCTGCATAAAGTGAGCTTACCTACAATCATTACATTTCAAGCAAAACCCTCATTATTATTACATCTTCTGTGGAGCTCGCACCACAATGACATCTCCAGTAAATTCCTTGGTCATGTCCCTTGGTTATTAATGTGGTACAATAAGTTAGCGACAGTCTGGGGACAGCTAAATATACTCGGACACTTTACGTCTTCACACTGTCTGTTACTATTCCCAGAGAGCACTGACCAGCCGTGATTCTGCGAGAATACTTAATAACTATTACGAGTAACATGAAACGTATTGAGGCGGAGATAGTACTGTGAAAATGGAGCGTCTCGTAGAATATTTAGATTTGTTACGTGGTATTGTAGACAAAATGTGATGTAATTTAAGTAGCTTACGCGGTTTTGAACGTTCATAAACATATTAAAAGTATTGTTTTTAGTAAAAGCTTAAAACATTGAGATATTTAATTACTAACTAACTAACCGTCACACACGGCAGAGAGAATAGAACGCCATACCTTTCTGTCCTGACAGACTTCCTTTGCTTCCTCTACATTCATACATCTTCTCATGCACATACGCCGGTTCTTTCATCACTCATTCGCTCCACATGACCAAACCATCGTAAAAGCCCTTTCTTAATTTTGTCGATCAGCTTGCACTCTGCTCTTAACAATAATATCAATTGATAATGCTTATCTTAATCTTTTAATTACAACTTTCCTTTATCCGCACATTATGGCATAGAGAGCACTGCATCGGTATACCAAGTACGGTGTATATGCTGTATATATGATTTTTTTTTTCATGAAGGATTATTTGTAGTTTGACGTTGAGAAAATGGATGACAAAATCCATGTTTGGAGTCTTGGAAATGAAAATTCTGATATCTATCGCCGGGAAGCTTTGAGGGACATAATTAGGAGCTCCTAAAAGCGAGAATTTCGTAGATTCTAGGATGTTGTCAGATGAGGGATGAAAAGAAGAAACTAGCATGCGTTAGGAGAATGTCATGATACATCATTTTCCATCTGGTCACAGACTTTCTGGACGATCTGCTATGATGGGATAATTGGGAGTCGACATCCTAAAACGCAGCGTCAACTGAGAAAAATTCAGATACCTGACCTGTTGAGGTGGATGTATCTAATAAATAATAAATAAATACATAAATAAAATGTATGAATTTCGAATTTCGCAGATGACCTTTTTGAATTTTTAATGTAAAAAGTAGTAATCGCCGAAAAATTCTCGTAAAAATAGCCTAACGAAAGTATAGAGGTAAAATATTATATAATTACTAAATAATTACACATTTTATTTATTAAAACAGTAAGTTGATTAGCTTGCGTAATGTTTCGAAACACTTCAAGTCGCTGTAACATTCTGTCGCCTCACTGCACATTTGTCCAACGAACCAGAGAGTAAATTTTTGCTAAGTGCGTAAAGGGGTCAGCTAAAAAAGCAAAGTTTACAGTGGAAAAAAAACTGGCAGTAACAAAAAAACTGATAAGTAAGATTTTTAACAGCTATGTGTTGTTCTCATATAAATATTTAGAATATGATACCTTGGACTGGATAATACTGATCATCATTGCCTTCATGTAATAAATGATCATGATGAACTGCAATTGGTGTACCAATACAGTGCCCTATGCATGATTGGGTGCGGATAAGGGAAATCTCATGAATTCATGCCCATAAAAATAATTCGACGCCAGATGAAGCCCTAAATCATAGGTTCCCAAAGTGGGCCACCTGGCCCCCCAGGGGGCCCTGGAGAGATCTGAGGGGGCCTTCTCTGGCTCTGGGGGAGTAGGGGAGCCCTGGGAAGCAATCAGGGGGCCATGAAGTGCTAAAATGCATAACCTTATAGAATTCTAAAAATCTGTTATTACAGGATGTAGGTACATACGTGAAATAAATATCATCTATGATTTTGTGATGTTTCAAATTATATGCGTACACATGTAGTTCATGAATTGACCGCTATGGGCTTATGATGGTCGGTTTACATTGTCGTTACAGCGTTCGGGTATCTTATTTAAGACACTATAATTAAATGTATAAAAAATAAGTACACTACATTTTTTCTGTTTCATTTAATTTAAAAAAGGTAAATTTACATGGGGGCCTTGTTGTGTCTGATAGGGAGGCCGCGGGTCAAATGAGTTTGGGAACCTATGCCCTAAATGAATGTAAAACAGCATCTATCAATATAGTGCCCTATGCACCATTTCGTGCAGACAAGAAAAAGTAATAGTAGTAATTAATTGATCTTTCTCTTTTTTTCCATTTTCTATGCAAAGGCTCCATTGGACAAACAAGTGATCGAGCGTTGTTTGGCACTCAAAAGTTCGCTGAAAGTCCCAGATGGTTCTCGTACGGAAGTCATTAACTTACATACATAACATAACATAACATACATAACATATTAATATCTTGCGAACGTGAGAAATACCTTAACGCCCGAGCGGCTCCGAAATCCCTTCCGCTTGCCAATATAAACGGAATGCCGGTATGGGAAACGCCGATGACATTTATAGTGCACGCGTTTCAGGTTTCAGCAATTTTCAGGAAAATCAGTTAATTTGGGCTCAAAACGCAAAAAATATAATTGAAAGAATCTTTCGTATTCGTTGGAACATAATCAAATAAGTATTAAGCAAAAAAGCAAATATCCTTTTTTTATTTTATTTTAATTTATTTATTTTATTTTATTACGGAACAATAACAGACAAAAGGATACTAAATATAATACAAAAAAAATATAAAAATAAACATAGGTAGACCAATTGCCTTTTAAAATTGTTCACATCGTGCTTAATCGAATGACCAAAACATAATGTTTATGAAAATGTGATATACACACAATGCTTAAAGTAAATATAAAACACATATAAAAGTAAATATAAAACACATATAAAAGCAAGAGTGATTACAAATATCTCAAGGACAACCTTCTCTTGAACCCACCTATGGAGCTTCCGAAGATGTCCCATCTGTACCTTCAGTGCTGTCCCTGTGTATTACATTGTACTCTCTGCACATACGAGAGAGAGGATTGTAATACCCTGTATTGGAGGAAAAGCGCTCATCAATTTTAGGGGTTTATTAAAGACGTTACGAAGTTATTGCATATGTGATACCTTAGACTGGCGCTGAAGCGTAAGACTGGTCATCTTGCCTTCATTTTTATTTGTATGAATTTTTTAAAATGTTTTATTTTGTTTAACCACCTCAGGCCAGGAGGCCCAACTACAGAGGAGAACAACGTCACAAACACCCAGGCTTGAGAAAAATCACTTTTTATTTTTGTGTTCTCACCGGGAATCAAACCCGGACCCTCATGTTACATATGATCAAGAATGCATTTCGTATTCCAAAGTAGTGCCCTTTGCACCATTAGGTTCAGATAAGGGTGAGTAATTATAGTATGTTGACAATTCGTCGGCAGTTTGCGTCAGAGCTTGACTTGGGAAGATGCACGGGAGCTGGCGGCCGATCGCTTGGCCTGGAGGCAGTTTGTGTGAGCAGATATGGTATAATAATAATAATAATAATCGTTTTAATTTTTTCGTCGTACATATTTCTAATCAAGAATCGCCACTGAAGGCTTTTGAATTAAAAAAGAAAGGGTATCATTCACTTTTATTCTTTAAATGTGATCTGTTCATTATTTGCGTCGTGCCGTCGTAACAGGCTATATTTTTGAAACGAAAGTGTTGAACAATTTTGATTAAATTTTTGTGCATTTTAGTACAGTTTTTTAGTACAGGTACCTCCTGAATTTTCAAAGTGTACCCACAAGAAAAATTCTACTATTTACATTAGTAAAATAAGAACGATGAACACTTTTTAACTAATTGGTTATATTTCTCGTTGTTACAGGTCCAGACACACCACAAGATCTGCCCCAAGTTATGACACCAGAGGAGGAAGAAAAGGATTCTAGACGTAATAAACAAGAATATATTCTATCCAATAATTTGATCAACAGTAATTTTGATTCATATTTTTACAACTACCTCAAACGGCCAGAAGACCAGACAACATAGGGGAACAACGTCACTCACACCCAGGACCGAGAACAATTAAAAGTGCTGGAGTCTTTAGACGGTGGAATTTAATAAAAGTGGTGAATTTAAACCTAGGAAGCGTATATTTTAGAAAATTTGTATGGAAACGCTCGTTCTCTTGTTCGAAGGGGAACTTGATTAAGAATTGTCTCCGAAAGAAGGGGATGACATAGACTTAGGTACCCCGCAGATTAGAGACTTTCTATCGGGCGATAGTTTAGTCGAGTTGGGCTGCTAGCGAGCACACTGAATCAACAAAACAGTCGAGTTGGTGATGAGTGCGCACACTAGAGAATAGTCGGCCAACTGCTCTCGAATGATTTTCCAGTTAATAAACGACTTTTGAAGAGAGCGGTCGCAATGAATGTTGGAACAATATTGTCAAAAAAAAGTTATTATTGCTGCAATACTACGAAGGAAAAAGCTATCGCCCGATTAACCCGACTGAACTATCGCCCGATAGAAAGTCTCTAGTCTGCGGGGGCTCTTAAGAACTATGAATTTTAGCCTTAGAAACAAGCTAAGTTCAACATACCAACATTGAATTAACGTCATAAACCTTGTCTAGATTTTGCCGCCCTCCTAACCGGGCAGCGCGAGCCAGCCGCCATCCGCTTCGTCCTGCGTCGTCGGTCTCTCCATTTCTCCGTCGAGGCCGCAGCCCACGCGCGGCTGCTGCGCGTGCTGGACCCAGGCCGGGAGCACCCTGCAGGGAGGTGCCTCTCGCCGGGGCCGGGGGCACCATGGCGGGCCGCTACTGCGGGGCCTGGCGCCGCCTGCCCAGAGACTACCGGCGGCTGTTGAGGGAAGGAAGACTTACCGCGGCGCTGCTGTGGCAAGGCGAGACGGAGCCGTCTCTGTCTGGACCAATTGTAAGGTATCTATCACTTGGGACCATCCATTTAGATTTTTTCGTTGGTGCTAAAACTGAATCTTTTAAAGCATATTCGATTTACTCCCTGGAATATAACATAAGAGCATGGATTTTTTCACACATTTTAGATATTGACCAGATGCGTGTTTGTATCGTCTTATTTTTTTAATAATTTAATTATCTCCTTTAACAAATAAAATATTTAAAAAACTTTTGGTTGTCTGTAAAGTCGGTTTACGGACGATAATTTTACGTGATAACGTCATAAGAAAACATTGATGAAAAATAGCATACTTTTATGATTTGAATTGAATTAATTATTACTGAATTATCATTATTTTGTATAATACAAAGGAGGAGTTAATTGAAAATTACAATTTTTTCCATAAATTAACATTTTTTTGCACTCGTTAATTTCACTTTCACTATGTAGCTTGTGTGCTGCTGCTGTCTCCCTTTTACTCGGACGCATCGGCTGATGGAGTGGAAAAGAGATAGATGCGTCACAAACCGAACACTTAGGCCGATAGTGCCTCTATATCGCTTGTTCCGCGCTCTCGCTTGCACACTCGGCTCAGGCGGAACGTGACAATGAGTCATGCATTTTCGTGTGTGCAGCCGGCGTTCATCGATTTATTAGACGTTATCACGTCAAAAATAAGACAATGCAAACACGCATCTGGTCGATATCTAAAATGTGTGAATAAAACATTGCTTTAATTTTTAATTCCAGGAAGAAAATCTAGAAATACGTTTATATGGGAAGCGGCCGCGAAACACGTGGTGTAGTATGCTCTTAAATCTCGCGGATTGGCTATAAAAATCGGTTGAGGTAAGGTGGACTGAATCTTTTTTCAGTCCACCAAAACTGTACCTAAGTCTTTACACCTTTTACTTACCAGTCTTTAAAACGGTTTAGGGAAACGGTGGGACTTTCATTGGTACTTTTGACTAGATAATCTTTAATACTGTGGCGGCAACACCATACTGTGACGTCACGCGCCGAACGACCACATCTGAACCGACCGGATCCCTACAATCTTTTTTTTTATTCTGTGCACATCACATCCCATTTTAGCCTAGGGTTTTATCCTAACGTGACCGAGAAGTGAAGAGCCCTTACGAGGTGATTTTTGTGGAGCTTGCAACACGGGATAAATATCTAGCCATTAGTGGCGCCTGCTGGGAGTCGAACAGACACCACACTTAGCAGGAAATACTAAATGAGATGTATAACTACCTATTTCAATTTTGTAGCCATACCGCCCTCGGAACAGAGATGTTCTCCGTCCTGCTGTCGAGCGACGTCGCGACGCCCGGCTGGGGCGGCACAGCGGCCATCTCGGCGTCGGCGGGCGCCGCTCCGTCCGTCCACATCACGGTGCTCTTCACCGGTGTGCTTGCTGCGGAGAAACTGCTGGACGCGCCCGTGGTGGTCACCCTGGAGATGATCGACAAGAATACTACTATTCTGGAAGAGGTAGCTAACACGAAATTTATTATACGTACAAAACCAATATCGACAATATACATGTTTATTAGTTTTTGGTTGATTTACTTATCCATTCACCTGCTTTATTTAAAAAAAAATTATTTTTTTTATTTACAGACTCGTCACGTCAAAAAGCCCTCTAACGAAATGAACATCGTGGAGATTTCGTCCCCCGTATCAGCCACCGACCTTCGTCTCTTGGCCCGCGGCCGGCTGGCCCTCACTCTCAAGGCGGCCCGCCCAGGGTCTGGAGACCAGCCCTCCGGAGGCCTGGCTGGAACCCTAAGGGGCCCGGCCCTCTCTCTCGCCTGGCCTGCGACGTCTTCCATACCGCTCTGGCTGCGGCTCCAAGATCCCCTCCTCCGCCTGCTTCGGGAGTGGCTTGCTTGCATCTCAATCGGGATGGAGAGCTCGTTTATACAATTCAGGTAATATCTCAATACAAGGTAGATTACCTACTTACATATTTCATATGGTCATTTAGCTCATGAAGAACTTTAGCCTCCTTGATGAAGACATTCCCCTTTTTTTCGATCATTAGCTTTCTTTACCCAGCAGTTTTTTGGCATTTTTTGTCGTATCAAAATGTAGGTGTAATTTTTTTTTTAATTTTAAAATTCTTAATATCTTTGACTAAAAATTGCATAAAAAATCGTGGTTTTATGTGCTTAATATGAATGCAATTTTGCGAAATATTTCTAATATTATTGCTTTCAGGTTGACGAACTAAACATGTTAGAATCACCGATGATAACACTAGTCGAAGAAGCCAACAAGCGGCATACTGAAGTTGAAGACCTGACTCCGTACCTCAGAGACGGTTTGGCCAACGGCTCTTTAGACCACATGGGGCCAAGGCTACTGGTTTCCCTCTACTCAGGAGACCTGGTGGTCAACGTAGCGACACACTCCGATGGAAGCGTCATCAGAGGAAGGCTGACTTCAAGGCCAGTTGCTGACGCCCAGGACCTGAACGGACCGACGTTGATGAAGAGGCCAGACTTGACACAGCCGGCTGATCTGGTCGGGTTGGCGTGGATAAGTGTGGATTACGAGTGCAGCATTCAATGGGAGGTGCGTGTTTTATAAAATCTATTCATTAAAAACTTACTCCCGTATTCGCTCTTGTCGAACATAATATACTTATAGATTCTATTACTGCCTCCAAGCATTTCAAAATGGCACTTTGTACGGACAGAAAACTGTACAATTTCTTGTGCAGTTTGCGAACTGTCCCGTATCAAGCGAAAACTGTGTGGAATATTGAATACTCCGCGCAACATTTGGCTGACCTGACAATTAATGATTTATATGTAAACGTTTAAGTAGATATTGATTTATTAAATTATTATTATTTATTAACAATTTCCTCTGCACAAGACGGAAAGATGATGCAAAACCAGCATTAATCCAAGTTGCATTTCCTCTCTTTTCCAGGTTTCCATAGTAGGACCCGCTGCGTCAGGTCTTCCAGTAAGCGGACTGGAGCTGTGGCTGGACATGAGGCCCATGCTGGCTCCTGAGCGCCTGTCGTCTCCAGGAAGATGGGAACCTTGGACACTCCTGAGGGAGTCATCCTGAGTCCTGCTCTGCTGGACCTGCAGAGGCTGTATTCTGGCGCTTGTGAAGTGGTCGTCAAGGAACCTACCACTAACACAACGCTACTCCGCGCGATGTTAAAACAGGTAAAATTGAAAGAAGAGTGATTTTAAAAATGTTAATTGTGATTTTTGGGGACTCCTTAAAAATAACTTTTTTGACCGGAACATCTTTAAATAATCATTATTTACGAGTGTATCCCAATTTTAAGTAAAAATGCACCCATGGCATTGAAATTGTA
Source organism: Micrasema minimum (assembly GCA_022494985.1). NCBI lineage: Eukaryota > Metazoa > Arthropoda > Insecta > Trichoptera > Brachycentridae > Micrasema > Micrasema minimum. The sequence goes on along the minus strand of JAGVSP010002067.1, from coordinate 121,241 downwards.
GGTATAGATGGCTTATCTAAATGACAAAAAAACAAGAGACAGTTTAATACTCGTACTCGTAAATATGAAGTACACAGTATTTTCATTCGGTTCAGTTTTGAATATCGTGCATTCATTTAATACATTTAAATAATCATTGCACTTGATGCAACGCTATGCAACATGACATATAGATAAGAAACATGATGACAATCAGACAGTTTTTTGTGTCTCCTGTAAAAAGGATTTCTGTTGACTGAAAGACTTTCTGTATACAGCTCTATATAATATAAGCATAGGCCCGTATTGTCTAAAATTTACACGCTACATCACACTAATCTTTTAAAACATTCCTTTTTCAGATCAAGATACCAGACACCTGTTTACCTCAGTACAATGATAATGAGGTTCCTGCTGTGTCATATGTTCCATCACATCCAAACTCTGCTGATAACTCCATAGGAGATGATTCTGCCACCTGCTTCCATTCCGGGAGTTTCTACGATGACGGTGCTCAGTGGACTTCTGCTAATGAGGTAAAACTATCTTTCTTGATGACCTATAACACTGTTAAAAAAAACGCTCTTAGATCATACTGAAAATTCTTTTGAGCAGTAAGTTGTAGGTATGGTAATCTCACATTTAATATTACTTATAAATATTAAGGACAAATATTTGTTAAAACTACTTCAAAAGTTTATTAAGGGGTCGGAATAAAAGGCAGTGTGGACGCCATAAGTAATTTTTGGTTAATCAATTCAGGGTGTAAACTGTAAACACATGAAAGCACAGATATTATTTATTCGAGTGTACCAAAAATCTCGTTGATAAACATCAATAGAGTAGATAAGTGGGCTACCATAAGTAATTTACTCATACGTTAATCAACAAATCAGGGTGTAGATACAAAAACACATGAAAAGACAGATGATTTTTTATTTCGAGTTATACCAAAATAAATTCGTTGATTTCGATCTAAATCATAGTAGTTGATATTAGAGATGACATATGACTTCCTCCCAAACTGCATAAATTGATGATTGAAATTTCAATTATTTGGAGTACAGTAACCCGTGCAGATTGCATCGGAATAACATTTCATACAACTCCCAAGGGTATTCCTCTAATTTTGAAAAATTTTTTTTTTTAGCAAACATTTTAACAACGATTACAAATACTTGTAGGCAAATTACTGGATATGCGTTACCTATGCTGGGCTGATATCAGATATTATTGATATCTCAACAGAGAGTTTCCAGAGTTTCTCTGTCTCTGTTGAGATATCAATAAAACTTTATATATTTTGAAAAGAAATCGGCATTGAACTGAATTATATTTAATTTTTACAGCCCTGTACAATGTGTTCTTGTCTCCACGGCAAAGTAAGATGTGATGCATACCGCTGTCCACCATTATCTTGTGGAGCTAAGGCCATGATCAGGCCTGGAGAATGTTGTCCAACATGCTCAAGTAAGTTCAAACTTTGACTTCAAGCTGCTTATATATACTTCTATCCATTTAATTTTAGCTCCGTCATACTTTTTCTTACGTCATCTTTCATAGGACGTGATCGAGCCATATTGCCAATAATCTTTAGAAGTTATAATTTGTTGCTACGCTGTTCTAGATTCCTCTCTCCAAGACGCCAATACTTCTTCAACCAGGGGCTGCCACCAAGCGGGGCAGTTCCACCCCGCCGGCCAATCTTGGCATCCCTACCTTCCCCCAGAAGGGTTCGACACGTGCGCGATCTGCACGTGCCTGCAGACCCTCAAGGTGCAGTGCGCGAGGGTGACGTGCCCGCCGCTCGCGTGCCCGGACAAACTTGCCTACAGGCCGGATAAGAAAGCGTGCTGTCGGGTATGCCCAGAGGTATGCTGAAATCAATAAATACGTTGTCTTATTTAAAAACTTTTATGCGTAAATTTCCTTGTAATTAAATTAAATGAAAATAAGATGGCATCGCGTTTCCGGGGTCCTGAGCATCTGCTGACAATTTGTCGGCAGTTTAAGTCAGAGCTACGGGATGCTAATTGACTTCAGAGATGCACAGGAACTAACGTTCTTTAGAAGAATTTTGATTCATCCCCACATCACAATCCCACCATTCATTATTATTCCATTATATATTTATCACCATCATAATAAATATGTCAACTCTGATATTACGGACTTATAATGCAAGCCTTACCCATTCACACGAAATTTCTTATTAAAATAGGTACTTAAAAAAGATGTCACGTCGCGTGTCGTAAGAAATTTTAAAAAGTGGTACACTTTTACTACACTCTCGAACTTCAACTTCGAGCTTGGAGCTAGTGTATAGGGCACTGCATTGGTATACAAAGTATTGACGGTTTGACGTTTATCTGTGATTTTTTTCATTCCAGCAGAAACCCGAGGTAGTTGACCGCGCCAGTCTGGGGGGCAACGGAGAGCTGAGGGACGAGGGTTCCCAGGGTGGCCTTGTGTCCAAGAAGAGCCCCGAGGAGATTCTGGCGGCTGGGGGGTGCCGCTTCCCCCTCGGGGGGCCCTTACACAACGGTCACGAGTGGCATCCCACGGTACACTCTCACGGAGAACAGAAGTGCGTCTTCTGCAGGTGCAAGGTAAAGATAAGGATTAACATAATGAAATAAGACCTGCAAAACGGGGATTGTAAAGAAACTTCTATGATTTTACTATGTAAAAATAAACTATGTCATTGATTGAAACCTCGAGACTTGAGAAAAATCACTTAATTTTTTTGTGATATGTTCCATGTATGAAAGTATTATAGGCAGGGTTTTAGTACCGATCCGTAATCAGAGCATAAAATTTAGAGAACGCGCTTTTGCGGTTGCGGGCCCTGTGGCTTGGAATGCTCTCCCACCAGAAGTGCGCAACTGTAAGAGTGAAGTGATGTTTCGAAAGAAACTTACGACCTATATGTTCTCAAAATCTTTTGATTAATTTTGATAATGGTATTTTCTACTCAGAAATTGAGTTTTCCCGAGCCGTTAAATTCAATATTATTTAAAGCGCCCTTGAGGTATATTTATACGAAAACGGCGCTATATAAATTATCCATTATAATATAATAATTGCCAAATAATTATTACGCCATGTTTATGCCATATTTCTGTAAATTTTGGCTTTGCTTTTCAGGATGGCGAGGTGAAGTGTGATCGAAAGCGCTGCACGCGGTCCATCTGCAACAGCCAGCTGAGCCAGGCCCGGCGGCGGGGCCCCGCGGCGCACAAGGGCGCCCCCAAGGCGCCCCCCGACGAGTGCTGCCAGCAGCACTGCCGCCGCTACCGCCGCCACCAGCGCCACCACCGGCCAGCCCGGACGTGAACCGCCACCACCCACGCGCCGTGGGCGCACTGAACTCTGTACGTGTCCCGTGACGTGACGTGGTGACGCGGTGGCGCGACGCGACGCGACGTGCTGGCGTGGCGTTGTGGCGTGACGTGATGACGCGAAATGGCGGAAATTCCCGAGCGGAATCCGGAAAATGAAAATCATGTTTACAGACGCGTGCTGCTTCTTATTATTTTTTTGTCATCAGTATGAATGTGTAACAGTGAATTTCAGTATTTTTGTATTTTAAAACGATTGCTGAACCCCGGCAGCTGCTGTTAAACGTTAATTTACTATAAGTATTGACGTGTTTTTCTGAAGTTGTATAGCTTCTATAAATTTTTCAATAAAATCTTCGGCAGCTGTTAAATTTATTATAACTGTTTATTTCTACAGTTTTATTGAATGTGTGTATTGATCTATAACTTTTATTTGAATATTTTTTTTATAAATTTACTATTGTGTATGCAATAGAAAACCCGTTGCTTAATCCTTGAATATTTCGTAAATATCTGGCAGCTGCCTATAAATTTAAGTCATATTTGGAGAGATATTAAAATGTATGTGCTGCGCTTTTTTATGAGGCCTTTGAAAAATATGAATATCTATTTCGTCTTCCAGTAAAATGAAAAGAATAATGATTAAACAACTCGTGTATTAACAGTAATAATAATATTGGTACTGTAAATTACCTAATTAAGAAAAATATAATTTTGAAGATTCTAATCAATATTATACGGAATTGTATTAAGTTTAATGTTTGTGAATCCATTTTGTATAGTTATACTTAAATTAATATAAAAGCTTTGATTAGCCGCTTGGAAAAAATGATTGCAAATTTACAATTTATTATAATTTAACAAAATAAGTCATTAACATTAAATTGCATTTGTAATTATAAAAGTTACACCTCAAAGGTTAAATAACAGAGATTATTGTATAGAATACCTACATAAGTTAAAATTTATTAATGTATATACATACATACTTTCATGTATTAATTGTATTCGTGTTTTGATCGTTTTATTTATATTTAATATTAATTACGCATATAATTTGGAATAAAAATTGCATTTAACACTTATTTAATTTTTTTTTGGGAACAGTTCATCAATTTTATATTTAAGTGGTTAATTTTTTAAATAACACTGGAGCGTCAGAGGTGAAATCAAAATTACCGTACATATTTTTTTTAAATACTCCAAAAGTTAGTTCGACTTTGATTCGCATTTTGACAAATTTGTTTTTTGGCGTGCGTAAGTTCGACTCTGGCGAAAGTGTGAAAATTTTGTTTTCAGATGGCCAAAAAATTATTATTAAAAATATTTATATGAATTTCAGTAGAACAAACAATGATGAATTATTGTTGTTTTTATAACTTTTATTATTTATGTAAACTTAAATTTAAGTTAAACAGTATTTTAAGATATTTATGTCTTGGATGTTTGTGGGTAGCAAAGTACACTGTATTATACTAAAGCCAATTGTATTCAAAATAATACATAAAAACTATAATTTTCTTTCCAAAAGGCCAAATTATGGTGTCATCTTAATTTTTATTTGAACTTTGCGAAAATCAAATATTTTTAACGAGAATTTTAAATTTTAAATCTGAATAAGTTCAATTTGACATCTCAACAGAGACGAGAAACTTGGAAGGGAATATGGATATCTAGGCGTTTACAGGGCTTATGACCTATCATTGGCTGGGTTAGGTGGCCACTTGATGTATTCCAACATTCCCCATTTCACCTAGTATTTGATATCCATATCTGCCAATATACAGTAAAATGGCGCGACGCTTCACATGTAAACTCTCTTGTCATCCATTGAGAAAATTGCTGAGCATTTTAGCAGAAACCTTTATGATTGCAAGTGAGATTCTTACCGAATTATATCACCTACTAGGAAACGCCTGAAGATGAATCTTCAATTTGTTATGCTTATAACTTTTACCAGCTAATTTTTATAAACAACAATGTTGTTTACTGAATAACTTCGTTTAAATTATATGATGTAAAAAACACTAACTTGTTTTTATACAGTCTAAATTTAAACGCATTTTGTTGAATGCATAGTATTACTAAAAAAAATTCAAAATTAATCAAACTTTCTTTTTATTATATTTCAAAATATTAGAACTAAAAATGGACATATTTAAAGTTGTTTACACCCATTGTACTTTACTAAACATGGTATGAACTATAAACAAAACTTGTACTAATATGCATGAAAAACAGGTACATTCATTACAATATTCGTCGCTATACAAAATTAAAATGCCTCTAATTCGGAAGAGGAGATATCGCAAATTTGAAAATACCTTAAAAATTGGGAAGAAAATATCATCGACGATGCACATCAAATATGAGTTATGTGTCATTCTGCACATATTATGATGGTCGACAAGAATTGTCTTTTCTGAACAGAAGAAACAAGCACTTGCGGCTTATCAATGCGGTTTTTTTTCTGTAAATTTTCTTACATTGAAATATTAATGTCTATCTAATCGCGATCAGAATGTGCTCAGAATTTCATGACCCATATTAAATGTGAATCAACTTTATGTTTTTCTGGCTGTATACACATTTATTATATGCAGTGTACCACCCAATATAGTCAATGTGTAGGGATGATGGACTAAGGGTGATATATCAAAACCACCTAACAGTCAGCTTAGCTTTTACCTAAGTTAGTTTAAGTAAAGTCCAACAGCGTTTAAGTGGTTTTGAAATATTACCGAATATGTAGTGATCGTGTAAAGTGTGATCTAATTAACTATATAGTAAAATAAGTATTACTTTAAACCTAACTTAAGTATTGCTTAAGATGATTTTATAAATCGCTTAGTTGTACTATCATTATAAATAACAAAATTACATGTAAATTTTATATTATATTTATAATCTACGAAGAACAGAATATTAATTTGTATGTTTTTTATGTAATTTATTTACCACCAATGACTGTAAAAATATGTTTACTGTAAAGCTTTATTGTTGACAAATAAACGTTATAACACAGTAATGATCGAATGTAATTTCTGGCCTTGACAAAAAATATAATTAATATCTTTCAAATTTTCACAGTAACATAAAACTAAAGTGCTTTAAATGCGGATATCCCATATTTCATTTTAACTCTTACAAAATTTGAGGTTAGTTTTGCCAAATTCATTAGTATATCTATTTCTTTATTTTAAAAAAAGTAATCGGTATAAATAAAAAGAGTTTATGAAAAGTCCCTTGCCATAGAGCATATATTTTAAAACTTAGCCCATATTTTAAGAGTACTTTTACACAAATCAAGTGATTTAAAAAAGTTATTCTATGATTTCATATTATTATTCTATGTTATTTAACAATGCAATATAAGGATAAGTTTTATATACTTTTTAAAGAATACATTGTAAAGTGCCATTGATAATAATACAAATATGCAGGAGTTTACACAAAATATAAAAAAACTATAACGAATTTTTTTTAAGCGTTGCAATATCCACAATGTTAAAAATACATTCTCTTGAAATTTGAGTGCCAAAAAAGTTGACAATAAAGTAATAATTAAATTAAATAAAGTATATGTTTAGATACCAGTAGAGTATATTTAATATATTGTAGTTATAATTAATTTTGTCAAATAACATATTGTTTAAAATGAAATATCAACAATAATTCAATTATTACACTGAAAACAGTAATAATTACACAAAGTAATTGGTTTAAACAAGTGTTGGGTAAATTTTCAGTTATTCTCGATGTGTTTTGAACTTACTGGGGAAGAATTTCATATTTTTGGGACAATGAAGTTTATCGAATTGTGTGGAATAACTGTAAATATATTTGACGGAGAAAAAGGCTGATTAACTAAGATAATGTTGCATTAAATAAATATATTATTAAAAATAACCAGTTTCATTTATTAAATCCTCATAATTCTATCCTACAAAACTAAACACGTTTCCTGGGTTCCGGATTTAATTATTTAGTCTTCTAGCAAGTGATTTAGTTCAGATGAACCTTACCTCACCATTAAAGATTGATTGCCAAAATTGCTTAACAATCTTCTCAACAGATGTCACCAGTGAGATGATACCTTGTAATGTGATCTTACGAACGCGAGTTCTATATATAGAAGTTTCAAAAATTTGTCAAATATGGTTATTAGATGATGGGCGGAATGGGGAATGCTGTTATACATCAAGTGGCCACTTAACCCAGCCAATGTAAACGCCTCGATAATCCACATTCGTTTCCAGAGTTTCTCTGTCTCTGTTGGGATATCAATAATATCTATTTATTTTCTGCTTAAAAATATCACTTAACTCTTTCTGTATAAATAAGTGGACAGGTTTTACCTGTTTTTTTAATGAATTCCCTCATTTTTGGGTTTTATTTTTTTATAGATAACTAAAGGTGGCAAAAAACAAATATAAATTTGAAAGCACATCAAATTCTAGGGAATTTAGAGCTAGTTTGAGCTGTTTTATTTCATAATTCCTAACATAATAAAAATAGCATTTCGCCACAATCATCTTGTATTTGCCCCGTTCTTGTTGTCGTACAATATGTATACATGTATATGTATAGTGTATAGATATAGGGTAGAAAAAATTTTTTTCTAGGTGAAGCACTCTTCAATAAAAAAATAGTAGGTACTTTAAATTTAGGAAATTTATTTATCTTCACAAAGCGCCTCGCGCCTTTTCATATCAAAATAAATATTTAATATTGACAGGCGTTTGGTGGGGATTCTAAAAAAATATTTGGATGCTGGATTTATCACCAAACCACAGAGTTAAAGGACACTCAACAAGTGAGCTGCACCTACTGTGCCGGAGGGCACACCTTCAAGGACTGCAATAATAAAGAGAGCTCTCCTAAGTGCAAAAACTGTACAAATCATAATGATAGGTTCAAGTTGTCATTTCCGACGGAACATAGGGCAAATGATAAAACTAAATGCAAAGTTTACTCCAAGATGCTTTTTCTTGCAGAACAGAATATTGAATATTAATATTTTTATTTTAATACTTGATTTATATCATAATTATACATTATATTATCGCTACTATGTACTGTATCTTCTACCCTATCTAGAAAAAGTAATGAGTAGATATAGTATGTTTGTATATGGTAATGATATTTATGTATGTATATATTATTGGAACAATACTGATAGATATATCATGGAAACCTGACTCATTACGTACTTCAAAAAATCATAAATTATTATGTGGTTTAAGGTTATGCTACAATTTGATATGTGAAGATAATATTGTAGGGTTACCATTTTATAGTGTTTATATTGTTATATGTCTTCCACGTAATTTTAATAATGTATCTGTAATAAACGTTGGATTAATGTCTCACATGAATTACTTTCCAAATATTAATTTGTATTTTTCTTTGTATAGCACTCAGTTTATTATTATCATATTACAGAAATATTTCTACTGCTCTTCTTTGCAAGTTATTGTTCTCTATCTTTGCCACGATCATTGCTTTATTAAATTAATGGGTATTGCATAATATGACATGTATTGTACGTCATAGTATGGGAAGGTACTTTACCTACTCTATATATATTATGATTCTTTTAAATTATGAACAAATTTATTATTATGGCAGGTTTAAGTCGAAAGGGAACACTTTTTAATGAGCATTGAATTTATTGACTCTATGAGAGTGAAATAGACTTTATAAGAGTAAATAATCTAGAAGACTTTATTGAATTAGATAATGAAGTTGATAATAAAAATAAAATTGTGTGTGTCCAACTGAACATTCGCTCAATATGTAAATACTGGGATATTTTTAATGTATACTTTAAAAATTGTTTTAAGTTTGTCGATATCTTAATGCTTTGTGAAACTGCAATAAAGGACGACGAAACTTGTTTTTATAATTTGGCTGGTTACAATGCTTTTCATTTCTGCCGAACTAACAAAATTGGGTGGAGGAATAATATTATATGTTAGTAAAAAGTTTAATTTTGTTCAAAAAACACTCCAATTTTCTTATTTTGAGAATGTATATGGAACTATGACACTACCCAATAAAAGCGAAATTCACATCCTAGCTATATATAGACCACCTAACCTAAATAAACAGGGATTTCTAACAGAAATTTCGACATTTTTTAATGAACATACTAACATTAATGATAATATATTATTTCTTGGAGATGTCAACATAAAATTTGTTGAATGAATGTGATCCGATAACTATAGCATATGAAAACATATTATCTAATAACTTTTTGGTAAAATGTATTAGTGATGTAACAAGAGAAGCAATTGTCAGTAATGTGATTACAAGATCCTGTTTAGACCATATTTATCTGAGGTATACACTAAATGACACAACAAGGGTCGGTCGTGGTATGTGCTCTGTAAATATACGTGCTTGTGTATGTGAATATCTTATAGCTGACCATTATGCGACAGCAATTACTTTTCAATACAAACATCATAATAATGATTCATTTAAAAATGTTGACATAAAAAAAACCAATGTATATACTGTCACAAAAACGGTTAGATTGTAATATTATTGAAAGAGACTGGAGTACTCTTCTTGAAGAAAATGATTGCGAATTATTGTACAGTAAATTATGTAATATGTTTGAAAATTTATATAAAGAAAGCCTAGTCCTATTGTGTCGTAAAAATAAAAATAGACCTAACGCTATTAAAGACTGGATGAATAGGGAGATCCTGCAGGAAATAAAACAGAGAGATATCTTGTATAGGAGATGGAAATGTACACCTAGTAATAAATTTTATGAAAGGGAATACAAAACAACACGTAATTACTTGAACAAAAAATCTCTAAATTAAAGCTAACTTTTTATAATGATAAATTTAAGAATTGTTTCAAAGATGTAAAAAAAACCTGGGATGAATGTAACAAAATTTTGGGCAGAAAAAGTAAAACTAATTGTGACGAAGTTATAAAAAAATATTTTTTGAACGCCAAAGATAACTGTGTTGAAAATGTTTCAAATGAATTTGCTAAGTACTTCTCGGATAATGTATCCCAATTAATGCATGTATGCAATATAAAAATTTCTGGGCCAGAGCCCGATATGCTTCCACATAGTTTCTATTTACCCAAAGCTAAACTATCTGAAGTTGTAAAAATAATAAAGCTTACAAAAAACTCTAAAACATCAGGAGCTGACTTCATTCGAATGTCTGATTTAAAGAAACATGTACAATTATTGGGACCTATTGTTACACATTTAATAAATACTATTATACACCAGGGGAATAATTCCTAAGAAACTAAAATGTAGTGTAATCAGACCAATCTACAAAGGTGGAGATCACTCTGTATTAGGCAATTATAGACCAATTAGTATCTTACCTGCTCTTGAAAAAATTCTTGAAAAATATATATTCTATCAAAATTAACTCAATATCTTAATCAGTTTAAAATCTTAGATACTAATCAATATGGGTTTCAAAAGGGTAGGAGTACCGAAATTCTACTGCAAAATTTTTCCAATCATATAAATAATGAATTAAATAATAGAAAACATGTATTAGTACTATTTATAGACTTCTCAAAGGCTTTTGATACCATCGATCACATAAAATTGCTGAGTTACTTAGAAATAATTGGGATTAGAGGTCCAGTTCTCCATCTTTTTGAAAATTACCTCACAAACAGAACTATGTCAGTAAATATCGATGGCTCTAAGAGCGATATACAGAACATTAGTGCTGGGGTTCCACAAGGATCCGTATTAGGGCCTATATTATACATAATCTATGTTTCTTTCATAAAAGGCATTTTCTCAAATGTAAGATATTATGTATATGCGGATGATACTGCACTTGTCATTTCTAATGAGAATTTAAACGAATGTAATATAATGCTACAAAATGATTTTAATAAGCTGCAAAATTGGTGTCATGACGCAGGCCTATTAATTAATTCCAAAAAAACAAAATTAATGCATATCAGATCCCCTCACGCTAAATTTAGTACTTTACCTTTAATAAAAGCTCATAATTTTGATTGCCTTCATGACACCAATAATTGTAGAACTTGCTCATGTGAAAATATAGATATTGTTAATGATTATACTTATTTGGGAGTAGTAATTGATTGTTTCTTTAAGTGGGACATACACACGTGGAAAACATGTAAACGCCTGAGATCTGTTGTTGGACAATTACATAAGCTAAAGTTTCTAGTACCCCTATCCACATTAAGATTAGTGTATTTATCCCTTGCTGACTCTATAATAAGATACGGTATTACTGCATGGGGACATTCTTGTGCAACTAATATTAAAAATGTGCAAAATGTACAAAACGCTCTCTTAAAATTGATTGCTCCCATAAATGTGTATAATCTAAGGAAAAATGTTCCATTCTTATTCCAATCGCTTAACATATTACCCATTAAGGGGATATTATGGAACATAATTATTTCACAGCAACTGTTTATTAATGAATATAAAAATAAATTGGAACATGTTTATCAAACAAGATTCACATTAAATGATGGATTAGTTGTCCCTAAAACTAAAAATAAATATGGGCAGAGAACATTGGAATACATTGTTCCAAAATTATTTAATATGTTGCCAATGGAATTAAAAAAATCTTTAAGTAAAAATGAAAATATTGGCTCCTTGAAGATCTGGCTTGGAGAAAGAGCTGTTTTGTATTGAATCTATTAGTATTTCTAAATTCTTTCTTCTTTTTCTTCTTTCTTTTTTCTTTTTCTTTATGGTTAAATATTATTTCTTAGACTAATTTATTTTTACTTTACTTTGCACTCTAAAACAGCTATAATTTATTTTTATTATTTTTTTGTTGCACCCGATGACAAATTGTAAAAATACAGTTTTATCGGGACAAGATTGATGTATTAATTTTAATTTTAAGTTTTTCAAGTTTGTAAAATTGTTTATTATAAAATATAAAATAAAAAAAAAATAAAAAAGTTAAAATAAGCATCATTAAAGGATAGACTATCCAAAATTTGACATTCCATACGATAATGCAATAAGAGTCAATGCAATTTACTAGACTAGCTTAAAACATTAACAGAAAAGAGAGGTGTTTTGAAAATACAAATAAGCTTTTGTACTTAACCCTTTCAGTAACCGCGACATTAATCTAGCCAGCGAAAATGTTTTTTTTTCATTCTATGAATTTTTTCAGCAAAATGTCGCACGGTTAACGAAAAAATACCATGTACTTCATAATTTATGACACTGGGTCTAAAGGAGTGTAAAATAAAGGTTACACCACCTTTTTTTATTCGAAATTTTACGCTGTTTAAAAAATATTCCCTTTTCAGGGGATGTGGTTAAAAAATGAACTATAGATATGTTTTTTTTTTTCTTCATACACTTGAGGAACGACACTGGTAGTTACACAACATAATTTTAAAAATATAAAAATGAAGGTAAAACGTTAAAAAAAATGTCAACAATGAAACCTTGGTTATTAACATCTATTAAAACTTTACGTAAGCTTTAGCCAAGAACGCAACCGCTTTTTATTTTGATATTATAGAAGGCACGTAGTTTTGGTGAATTTCTCGAATATAAGTTTCACTACTAGCCAACAGATGGCAATACAACCCAGAAGTAGAACGGAGAAAATGTGTCGATAGGCCATTGCCAATATGGCCATAGGTAATCATTAAAAAAAACTATATTATAGTACCGGTACCTACATTGATCTAATTATTTTTTGTGCAAATTATTAATGAAGTGTTCATACACGTCACGTTTCGTCTTCGCAACAAACTGAAACGATCCACGGCACCCGGTGTGTGGCAACTTCGAGTTCATCATCATCATACCATATCCGCTTCCTATGTGGAGCATATGGATTCCACAAACTGCCTGCAGGCCAAGCGATCGGCCGACAGCTCCCGTGCATCCTCCCAAGTCACGTCAATGTCCGCAGCTCTGACGCAAACTGCCGACGAATTGTCAACAGTGGACGACCAGGACGCCGAGAACCTGAGAACTTCGAGTTACCCATACAAAATGTTTATTTCTAACTTTTGAAAATGTATTTTTCATATAAGTACATATTTTTACTATGAGTGAGTAGTTAGTTTTTCTGCCTGAGATATTAATTATTTGATTAATGAGATTTTGCAATGCAGCGTGTTACATCACCGCAAGGCGAGGGTGAATACATTATTAATACATTGAATTTAAATACCTACCCAATTAACAAGATCCTTTGGATCTATTCGATTACTATTGCTCGATCACAGATAACTATCGACTCGGTAATAAGCGACGTGATAACGATTTCTTACCCATGGATGTTTAACGTTTTCGCGATCACAATCAACAAAAGTTATCGATCGGGATTATTAAACGAGCGCTTCTAGTCGCGAGCCATTTCCCGAGATATATCTTATTCGCACATATCTTCATTCAATCTTTCTCGAGTGCCGTATTGCATTTAGCCGGTTTTCGGCAAGCCAAATATTGAGAAAAGCAGTCGACATAATAAACAATCCGACAAGCGCGTTAATTTGACGTTTGACGTACGGCCGCGATATCGCGTGCATCGGCTCCGCTCGGCTCAGATCGGCAATGCTCGGCTCGGCGAACGTAGTATGGAACGTATGTTCTTTGTGATCGGTCAAATCGTTAGCGTTAGCACGTGGTTGGCACGTTTTTAACTATGTCGATAGTTATCTGTGATTGAGCTCCAAGGTTTTAGAAAGGTCGAAAGATAGGCAAATTGATTAGGTATTTAGATCTTAATAAAGTAAATTTTGAATAATTGTCCATGTGTAATGGAGTAATAAAATGATTAATGAGTCTTTAATTTATGGACAAAGTGCGTAAATATATTATGTATTTTATTACGCTACCAACCACTGAATTAGTAGTACCTACATAATTAATTATACCAGAAATACCTACTATCAAGGGGATGTTGGAAATTACTGAATAGATCAGTCAGTACAATTATGTTTGTATGGAGTCATCATCATCATCATACCATATTCGCTCCCTCTGTGAGCATATGAACCCCACAAACTGCCTCCAAGCCAAGCGATCGGCCGCCAGCTCCCGTGCATCCTCCCAAGTCAAGTCCACGTCCCGCAGCTCTGACGCAAACTGTCGACGAAATTGTCAACACTGGACGATCGGACCCGAAAGCCACCCGCGACTGTTATAAAAGCAAGCTTGGGGAAGGCTCTGTCAGTCACGCTATTTATATGGCCCAGCTTTAAATTCTTGCGGTTGACAGTGCATAAGCAAACCAAGGGCCAATGTTTCTCAAGCTGAAGTTAAGTCAAAAGGCAAACCATCGCACAAGTCAAAAGAAAAAGACACCTATTCTCACCACCCTCACGATCCCTCAGTGTCTTCTTGGGCCCTTGATTAGGTGCCACTTTTCGCAGCATACAGAGGAGAACCGGTGTGATGCAGTCAAGTAATATATAAAAGCGGCATGGTATGGAGTAGGTTGCATTAATTATATGCACTTCAGGGTTGATAAACATTAGATTATAAAAGATAAATACTTGGAAAACATTACTGACCCCGAATTATCAACAAATATTTAACAGTCACGTCCAGGACTGCCGATATTCTGATTTCTTGTTTAAAACAGCATGGTTATTGCTCTCGGGGGCATTGAATATAATATATATGGCCTATATAAGCCGAAACGCGTTGCCGGATTGGTACTGATACTAAGGGTTGTTGTGTAAAAGCCCTCACCGCTGTGTGAATACAAAGTAAAACCACCGCACACCTAAAATTATACCCTAAGACACCTTTTTTTAAAACTCAGAAAAATGCTTTTTGGGCCCTGGTCAGGTGCCACAGATTCGCAGCCATAGAGGAGAATCAGGTGTGATGCGCCGTTATAAAGGCGGCATGGTTATGGAAATAGGTTGCATCAACCAATTTTGCTTCAGAATAGTCTTAGATTATGCAAGATCTAAAACTTGGAAAACATTACTGACAATTTTATCCTGAATATTTAAAAACACCCAAACTGCCATATTCTATTTCTTCTGTTTAAAATACAATTTATTGTACACTACCTGGTTTGAATATAAAATTCTACAGATATAAGTGATGCGTTGCTTTGGTACTGATACTAACATTTATTTTGTAAAAGCCCCATGGGCGTGAATAAATAAATAAATAAAATAAAAATAAATTAATAATTATACCCATAAGATCCTTTTTTTTTCTGGCATAAAAATAGCAAATATTCTAGGTATTTCTCAGGATAGTCGATGCTCCCATAAAAATACGAAATCACGAAAAATGCTAAATTCTATGTAAAATAGCAACACTATTAACATAAAAGTATTTTATTGTCATAATTCATTTACTGAATGTTCTCAAAGTGAATGCCGAATCAATTATACAAACTTGACTATAAATGAATACTTTAGAACTTACGGGAATATTACTAAAATTGTGTTTATTAATAAGAATGTTATTTATTAAATAAGTTGTTGGTACAATTAAAAGTGCTTTTAATTTCTTCTTCTTCCAGTGGTTACGTCCGGTTGATAAACATTTCATGTGTGATATCTTGGACTGGTTCTGAAGCGTAATATTAATCATCTTAACTTCATGTAATAAAATGATCAAGATACTTTGCACTTGGTCAACCAATGCAGTGCTCTATGCACCATTTTTATTTTTTTTATTTCAATATATACATAAAAGAAAACAATACATGTCCTGCTGAGTTGCCTACTGCAACTCGTCAGTAGGTGCATAAATACAAATTCAACTAAAAATAAAAGTACACAATACATACCCTAGCGCACAAAAAAATTAAAATACATATAAATAAAAATACAATTCTAAAAACTCAATATAATAATTCGCGCTCTAGCAACCAAGTTCTCAGCACGCGTCTCTCTTTTAAGCTAGAAAAATTAATTATTTTTTTAATACTTCTTGGTAGCATGTTACAGATTTTTTGTATACTGTACTGAAGTGTTCTCTTACCATACTTGTTATTATATATTTAGGGAGAACTAATCCTTCAGCACTCGTAAAACGAGTATTGTAAACATGCACCGGTCTGTGTTTATACTCAGAGAGAGATGCGTGCTGAGATATTAATTTGGACCATAATAACGCCTTAACAGATAAAATATTTACAGACTTATATAATAAGGATATCGAAACATCGTGTCTCTGATAGTATAGATGTTTTTCAATTAATAATTTGACCATCGAATTTTGTAAATTTTGAACGAATTTAAAATTGGAATCACACGAAAAAGCCCAAGAAGTTATAGCATATCTTATAATTGATTCGGCCAGCGACAAATATATTATTCTTAAAGTACTAGCAGGGACATGATATTTCAATATGTACATTTTACCTACAACTGATCTAAGTATATTGCATAGCTTTTGAATATGTACATCCCATTTAAAATGACAATCTATAGTAAATCCTAAATAAACAAATTCATTAATATTTTCTAATCTATCACATTTACATGGTTGTAGTATATTCTGATGTATGCAGTTGAAATGATGAGAAATAATACATGGTTTCGTATCAAATTTAAAATTTGGCGATCTTATATGGAGTAATTTAGTTTTTTTTTGCATTGATAATCAGACCTACATCATGTGACCATCTTAGTAATGATGTAAAATCTTTCTGCAATAGTTCTTCAGCCTTTTTTTAAGTCTTGATGAGACATCACTAATGCAGTGGGCAGTGTTGGGGTGCGAATAAGGGAAAGTAGCAGTAGTAGTAGAAAATAAAAAAAATGGCGATTTTGCATTTAAATCACATAATTGGAACAAACTGCCACATGAGCTTGTCTCGTAGTACAGAATACTCTAAGCGTTAAACTTTTTCGTGAATTTTCTTTTTACAAAAACGCGGTTAATACAATTTCCATCTTTTGATATTATTTCCTAAACGAAGAACGTGTGTTTCACAACCTTTAAAAAGTCGACCTCAACACGTGAAGCTAATTTTCTTTTGTCAATTGTGAGGCGGGCGTGGGAACGTGGAGTTCGAAAAACTTTTCGCATAAATGATTTTCCTCTCATTTTCATTTTCATTATTTTTTTTCATCGTCCGGGTTTTTCAACTGTATGTATACAGTATTCTATACAACGTTTGTTCAGTTACTTCATACATATGCAAGGACACAGACTGGTAATGCTGGAATTACAGTATCATAATATAATGCCATTTTGGCATTTTTCTCTAAATTGCTCGTAAGTCGGAGATCAGTTGCTCGATCACAGATCAGTACCGATTCGGTAATAAGCGACGTGATAACGATTTCTTACCCATGGATGTTTAACGTTTTCGCGATCACAATGGAACACGCGTTAAAAGTTATCGATCGGGATTATTAAACGAGCGCATACTAGTCGCGAGCCATTTCCCGAGATATATATTATTCGCACAAATCTTCATTCAATCTTTATTATAATTTAGTCGGTTTTCGGCAAGCCAAATATTGAGAAAAGCAGTCGAAATAATAAAAAATCAGCCAAGCGCGATTTTTTGACGTTTGACGTAAGGCCGCGTTATAGCTTGCATCGGCCCCGCTCGGCTCAGATCGGCTATGTTCGGCTTTCGATATCACGGTATCGAACGAATGTCACTGTGATCGCTCAAATCGTTAGCAATAGCACGTGAATAGCACGCTTTTAACTACGTCGATAGTTATCTGTGCTTGAGCTACTGGGTGCTTAGCATAAACAAACATCGAGATCGAATTCATCACTTTTTATAGAAAATCATTACCAGCGAAGGAATTAACGTACGCAAAGTGATGAATTCGGTCTGAATCTCGTTGTGTGCCGGTACTAAGGCCTCAAGGTATTAATAAATTTCAGTCGTAAATTTCATTGCCTCCGAGGTATTATGCATATTTATAATGTATGAAAAAAAAGTTAATGTGATAAATCACATTCAAATTAAAATCACATGAGTGATAGTACTATAAAAGCTGGTTATTTTACTAACCTTAGTACATACTTAGAGATAGGTTTTATCGAAATTTCGGTTTTCCCCCGTTATTTTAAAATTGTTTTATCGAAAAAATAGAGGTATTAGAAAAATGGTCCGATATTCTTTGCGTTAGCCGTAGATAATGATGATGATTTAAAAAGTGCATAACTACATTTAATATTGATACATTCTAAGGATATTTATGCAATATATCATTTTATAAGGTCCACTTAATTTTAATTTAATATTGATACATTTTAAGGATATTTATGCAATATCAATGAAATAATTGACACTTATGTACATAAACTATTAATTAAGGTAAAACAATCAATTAACTTAATCACTTAATATGTATGTAAGTGTATCAACTTAGCAATTACTACGAAAACGGTGCGTTATTATGGTAATTATTTACAAGTTACAATTACAATGTAGAGTGAATAATTTACAGGGAAATTACAGCTATGCCACCTGTTGCCATGATTTGTTTTGGAAAGCCCTGTAATATGTATTGATACGCACTTGTAAAGCTATTAGTTCCTATGATGTTATGCTACCCTGACTACTGACTGTCTAACTAACGCAAGATAACGGGGCTATAAATAATACATGTTGTAATAAAACTCGATAAACAAGTGGGAAACCAGTGAATCTACATAATATTTGGAGCAGATAATATGGATTTATTTTTTTTGATTTGATTAAAATTTTCGAGAAAATTGAATGAAGTTGATTTTTTGTTCGATAAATTTTTTCTAATTTTTTATCAAATATCGTGTATTTATTCAAATTAATACTATCCATAAATAGAAAAAATAAAAAACAGCATTCTCATTAGAATTTGTGGAGTTTCATTTAATGTGCCGTACTTATGAAAGCTTTTACGAAAAGAAAAAGAATTTTTTTCTAACATAGATTCAAAAGTCATATTACACATTCGACTCCAAATATGATGTAGATTCACCAGTTTTTGGTTTGTTCTACGAGTTTTGTTACACACAGTGTGGCATTTATTACACTGCTTGTAAACAAAGCACTCTTTAATCGTGACTTCGTTGAAAATTTTTTGATTAAACTCATTTCGTCTTTTTTTCCAAAATTAAGGCCTTGTTCAGATCGGTTATGTAAAAGCACATTGAGTAGTTTTCAGTAGACAATAATTTATGGAGATGTGCATTGATATTGTTCATTTTCTCCAAGATTATCTAATCTTACGAAGTTTACTAATAAAATGTTAGAAAAACTCATGAAAACATGCATTTTTTCGTCTGCTTATATCTTCTAAACAGTTTTTAACAGAGTTTATAATTTGTAGCGGGATTTGTAGTTAGTCAAAATATTTGAATAATAATATCAAATAAAATTAAGAGCAATGTGCAATACGCAATATCAGAAGCTCAGCAATAATTGAATTCCTTGGCCTTTAAATGACAAAAATAATAAATAAGCTTAAGTGTAAGCTTGAAATTACTAGATAAATCAATAAACGCTGACTTAGTTTTTTATGAATTCTTTATTTTAAATTGAAAATGGCGGGCACTACTTCCCGGGCCGGAACCGGATGCCGCCCTTCAATTTCCCGCCAATAATGAATTCAATTACTCAGTCAACTTCCGGTGGCAATGCGGGCCATTTCCGATTGCAGTTCCGTGTCCTTAGTTCGGCATCCGAATTGTGTAATCCTTGACATCCAAATAAATCCAATTCAATCTGACACAGAAAAGATTTTGTAAAGTGGTGGAATTTTCGGGATTTTTATGCTGAAAGTTGTTTAGAATGAAATTTAAGTAGGTAGTTTTTTCTTGTCTAGTTTGAGCTTTTCGCAAATATTTTCCGTGGAATGACGAGTGATTTTCTACTGTAGATAACTCGCCACTCAGAAGCGTTGAATGCGATTTTTAATCCAGCATAGGGTCTCAGGCGTCTAGCTGCTTTGGAAATGTGGTGGTACAGACGCATATTGGGGATCCACTGGTCTTAAGTATTTGGTATTAAGAAGGATTGACGAACAAGGCAACTCCTAAATAGGATTGCTCAGCAACGATCCTGCTGGATAGGCCATAAAATCAGGCACCCGGGCCTGCTCTTTACCGTCATCGAGGGAATACTAATTGAAGCCAATAGAGGTCACCCTAGAAATAGTTATATGACCAGGTGATTGGGGATGTAGGCTGTAGCAGCTACCAAGGGATGAAGAGGCTGGCGGGTGACAGAACCGAATCGAATCGGGTTCTGGGAGATCAATCATCAGATTATAACTTTGATATTTGTGCATTAGAGTTGAAATAATTATGATTTATGTAAGGTTCTAAAAAGGTACGGTTGTGGTCGTGATTCAAAATTTAAGTATTTCAGATGTTGATTATTATCTAAAATTATCTTATTAGTAAAAAAAATTGATTTTGTAATTATTTACACATTATTCAATTTAAAACCACTCACATTTGCCGCAGTTTCGCGAGTAGAAATTTGATGACATCATTGACATTTACAACTACTTTCAGGTCTAGACGTAGAGTGACGTCACTATCCCTCGGGGCGTATAAAACTACCCCTTCTATCTGTTTCCGAAGGAAATGGAAATAAAAACACCCCTAGTTTTCAGACTGAGATTTACCCTAGAAGAATACATATCGATCGATATATGACTGGAAATAATAATATAATCTTTCTTACATTATTGAGATAAAAAATGTAATGAAAATCGTGTTTAAGAGGCGTGCCGAAGCTAAAAAAATGGTGCTCCGCTCTATACTTATAATATGGAACCAAGTGAAAAGCGCAAACAAAATGTGGCCCAAATTGGAACTTTTATTATTCTTAAGAAAAAAATATATAGGTACACGATAAAATATAGATTTTCAACCAGATTGACTACATTTTAAAGTGCTGTTTAATAACTAATTGTGTTTTTTTTTGTAACAAGAGATAAAAATACAATCGTTAAAAAATAGGATACGCGATTATGCAGAATCTCTGATGAAATCATAGCAATCTACACATCCTCCACCTCGTGGCATAGTGGCTAGCGCGTCGAGCTGCTATGGCTGAGGTCGCGGGCTCGATTCCCGCATTTGATGCAATATTTATTTAATTGTGTTTTTTAACATAAAAATATTTTTTCACCTTGGCCAGTGTACAGGTATTTCATTGCAGTGCCCTTTGCACCATTAGGTGCAAATTGTGAATAAAATAAAGTAACTGTAGTTGTAATCCACATATATATATACACCGTGTCCCACGATGAGACCGCGAAACTCCAGAGGGTGATTATTCATGATATTCTGAGAAAAAAATCTTAAAAAAGTTTTCAAAAAAAACTCAATTCTAATTCCTTAAAAAAATTATTAAAATATGAATAAAAATTCACGCGTGTAAAACCGTCAATTTTTGAACTGGCTCACACCACGTGACCTGCACCAATAAGCGCGAAGAAATCACATATTTTTGAAACTTAAACTAAAGATTCAGATATGAAATTCGAATTTTGAATGTCCGTATAAAGGCGTACCAGAGCGAACCCCCACTCCTCCCCGCCCACCGTCACCCCGCCGCCCGCTAGCACTTCGAACAGAAGCCAGTATTACACTGGTCGCTTTTTATGAATACTTTTTTAAAATTAATTATTGGAAATGCCCGGATCAAAAAACTTTTTTCTAATAAAGGATTTTTTTCTCAGAATACCATGAACAATCACCCTCCGGAGTTTCGAGGTCTCATCGTGGGACACGGTGTATAAGCAGCAATTTAAACAGTAGAAAAAAATTCACGAAATAAGCAATGTATTCCCAATGGTGTTTATTTTACATACGAGTAGATAGGCTATTTTCTTCTGTTCCTTGTCATGTCCTAGTCCAGGAAGATTGAGTCAATTGACTCAGTTTCACCTTGTTAGAGGGAAACATAATGATTAAATGTATTAGATAGTGGAAGATAGATATAGTTGTCTTTTTTTTCCACTGCAAAATACAAATGGAACATAAAATTTTGACAGCTTTCTTTGAAATAGATTGTCTAGTGTTAACTTAATAGGTCTATGTGTGTATTGTGTATACCAACGAAATACGAAATGATTAATTTGAGAATGGCACTAAAATGGCGACTAAAAACAATGCCTAACCCTCTTTAAACTTGTTGGGGTTCCCAGCCAGCTTCCGATATCAGTTGGCCGCGATCCAGCGCAATATTCGCTGGCGTTATGTACCGGAGACTGTTTGTTTTAATGTTGACCGATTATATGGGTCAGTGAAGGGTTAAAGACCGCGGCACAAACGTACGTATGTTGTATAGGTGGCGATCATAGGTATTGTAAAAATCTAAAAGCATTGTAAAAATCGATGGCTTAGCTATTTTTATATTGGGATAGTTAAGAGGCAACGGACCCACCTCCACTCGCAGATAAAGACCTAAATAGATGGTGTAACAAAACTCGATGTACAAACGGAAAACCAGTGAATCTACATAATATTTTAAGTCAATTTTGTAGAATTTAATTTTTTATTTTTTTTTTAAAATGTTTACAAATTATTATTAAATATAATCTCTTTAGTCAAATGAATAACTACTTTGTATTAGAAAAATAAGCAAAAACTTAATTTAAACAAGAGTTCGTGCATTTTTACTTAATCTACGGCACTTATGAAATCTTTGAAAGGAGAAAATTTTTTTGAAGCTCAGATTTAAAAATCATCTCACGCATTCGACTCCAAATATGATGTAGATTCACCAGATTTACGGGTGTACTACGAGTTTTGTTACTCCGTGTATAATATACTGAGACAGCTAAAAAAAAAATCGATGTTTGATAGTGATGCTATATCTGCCTTGATTGTAATTTAATTTAAAAACAATTTATTGATTGTCTTTACAAATTATGTAAACACATTATTTCATACTGAAAACAGTTACTTTTTCTGTCTTATTAGTTTTACAAGGCTTTAACTATGGCGTCCTTGTAAAATTGGAATTTTGGGATTCCGTGTAGAAGTTAAGAAGTGGGGGTTACGTTTAGCTAGGGTTAAGAGGCAACTACATCTCAATAGTTATCATGATCTGAAGATGTTTTCTGAATGTGATTAATTTTTTACGTCATCGATATTAATCGCGTCAGTACTAGTAGCAATAGACGCCTTAATTTTTATATTTGTATCAACCATACCCATAATTACATGCTCACAGTGCGAAACACTCGATAAATTAATATTGAACGTGTATGATAAAACAAGTAATTGTCGGAATACATTCGTGAAAGTAAAATAAGTTGAAGAAATGCAGCATATTGTGGCTAAAAATAAGTAAATTTTTCTACTTAAAACCGATTATTGTACAGAATTGATGTTATTTTTCATTCCCCTGTATAGCAAGCACGTTATGTACAAGAAGTAACACAAATGAAAATCTATTTCCTTGCAATTCTAGTCCGCCAAGTGGATTACAATTTGAAATATTTTTCTCTGATAACAATTGCACTTTATGAGATTAAAGTACTGGCGAGAGCTTTTTCCGCGAAGCTTTTTGCACCGCATGTAACACTTACGCTATACCTTTAATTTAGGTACTTATTTATCTATGTGTGGTCGGATTATAGTAGGAATAAAAACGGTTATATCTATGGATTTAAGACACTGGAGACCGACAAAGATTCCGTTTTCGATTTCCGGCGAGGCCACAAAAAAATTACCCACCTATAAGATACCCGATTAAAAGACACTAAGATGATCAGTCTTACGCATCGAATTCAGTCTAAAGTATCATAATATGGTAAATAATAATAATAATAATAATAGTGTTTATTCCAGCATAACTAAGCAGTTAGTGCAATACTTAGTTAGCCATAGCATAGGTAGAATACAATACATATATATTTCATAACTTAACGAATCATTAATTACAATAAAAATAAAAAAAAAAAAAAAAGAGTTGTAATTTTAAGAAAAGAAAAAAAAATGTCAGTTCACTGGTGTTTGGACACACAACATTACACTCCAATGCTGCCACATGTCCAATTCTCATCTGTGTTGCACAAGCTGTTTGATGATGAGGTTGGAGCTTTTCATCAGCCTCTCCCGAAAGCCTGCAACTCGGTGTCTCAGTAGCCCATCCCAGTGTGGTATACGTGCTTTAGCAAACATAGTATATATATTATGTGAAATTGCATTAAAATAATAATTATTAATTTGATCCTGACGAGAATCCAGGACATCATGCATGGCGAAACAACCTGCTAAATACTACACAACAAAGCGAACAAACGTCTTGATTAAAACATGTTAAAAATCCTGTAAAATTTTCTAGTACAAGTTGAAACAAGATTACCTCCATGACCTAATATTGTAGGCTGTATTTGAAAGTAAACCAATAGGGCAGTACCTTTTTGGCAAGCCTTGGGTAAGTGTCCATTGGGGACCAATCGCGGTTATCTGGATTGGCAAGGCGTAGAAACCTCTTTACATTTTCCAGATCCCACCCCCGGAACCTCCGCCCAACCCCTAGTAATGGTTCTATTTAATGGGACAATCCGGTGATTTGGCGAATACGTTTATATTTATTGAAGAAATATTTAAACATTGCTAAAGTTTAGCTATTCTATCAAAGGAGTGGAACGCACTTTAAAAATTAGTCAGAATACCAGAATTTTTAGCTTGTTTTTACAGTTTTATGCTATTAGTAAAGGGCATGCTTATATTATACGGAGAAAAATATACGCTTAATTCATGACAGTTTAATTACTAACTTGTTTTAGATTAAGAAATAATATCTATGTTACAACGTTACAAATCATTTATCGTATTTTAAGCTGAATTTCATTCAGTTTTTGCGAAAAAAAGAACTCTTTACTTTAAATTCAAATAGAACAAGTAAAAGATCCGAAAAAATTCTATCAGTGCCGAAATGTTTTCATAAGTACGCACAAAGACATGCCATCCACGTTGGTCCAAGATCCTTAAATATCCTACCAAAGGAAATGCAAAAAGTTTGATCTCTAGTAAAATTTAAAATAGGTCTGAAGTCTTGGAGTAATATGGAGGACACAGATAAACATATTTTGTAATTATCGTGCAAAATTTAAAGATATTTAAATTTAATACATTTTTTCTTTCTATGTTATTATCCTGAGTTTAAACTTGTATACTGTTTTTTTTTATTGTCAGTTACTTTTTTTCGTTATTGTATTTTGATTTCAGCTTTTCTTTTTTTTTTTTTATGTGTATTTCTTATTTTTCATTTATGTTTTCTAATGTCTTGAAATTTGATTGCAGGCACATATTAATTTATATGTAGGTATACAGCAAACAAATAATTTAATAATAAACATATTTAGGCATTTCATAAATAAAGTCATCCATCATTAGTTGGCCTTTCATAACCCATTAGAAATTTAACACCCATATAACTAGACAGCTTCATTATCGTATAGCTAAGACACTGGACTCACAATACGGAGGTTCCAGTTTCGATTCCCGGTGAGAACAAAAAAATCAATAGTGATTTTTATCATGCCAGAGTTTTTGTGATGCTCCCATCTGTTATTGGACTTTCTGGTCTGTTAAGGTGATTGAATAAACAAATAAATGAGGTTAAATCTCCGTTTTCACTATCATAATCGTTTTTCATAATCGCTTAAAACTAATTTGCATAGAAATGCATGGTACGGGAATACACGGGGCAGAAGACAATGCTAATCAGTTTGAGGCGATTATGATCCTTAGTGAAAACGGAGATTTCTAACATTGTTTCTAATGGCCCAAAGGTTTCTTTTCAGAGTTTATATGTCTCTTTTGAGATATCTTTGTATAATTGTAAGATGATGTATTTATTTGTCTTGAAACTGAACATTATACTGTATCTAATAGTTATTTACTCTAAGGCTTACTTACTTTGTTATCAGTATTCCGTATTCCAACCCAGTTACGAACTTGTACTGGTTAGTTGGTTCCGAATTACGTTTGTCCTATTCCACTTATTACGTTGCAATTGTGTTTGGAATAACCATATAAGGGAGGAAACCACGAGTGGAATTCGAGATCCCCTATTGCTATTAAGTATTAGGTACACTGCAAGATAGGATCTGAAGTAAATTAAGGAGGTTGATATAATACTACATTAGTTTAATAGTAAAAAAAAAATCGTAATACAAAAATATATCCTAAATTTCCATTCACACATATCCATGACGTCACAGGACGTACCGTACCCTGTTACCTTTTTCGTGCTCCGTATAGCTCAGTCGAAATATGCTCAAATTTTGCTCTTACTCTAATAAATGAAATCCGATGTGTTTTTATCATTTTTTCAGCATATTTAGTGATATCCTGGAAAATTATATCAAAAGTCTCAATGAATAGGAAATTCACCATAAATCTGAAAATTCTGACTTAAGCTCAGTGCTTAAGCTGGAATTTTCAGAAAACTAGAAAAAAATTATCTTGTTCAGATTGTTTAAAAAATCTGGGTAACAGAGAAACAGAACATTAAAAATTCAATAAAAATACTTCTTAATATTTTTTTTCGTACAAGAATTAGTTTTCTAAATAATTTTATTTGACTAAGCTATATGGAACACGGTAAACAACACGGTACAGTACGTCTCGTCACGTCACGGATACATGTGAATAGAGACTTATCTCTAGGACCTCTAGACCCTTAGGTCTTCCGGTTACAAATTTTTGGAACGATCCACAAAATGAGTGAACTTAATAACAACTTAATCCTTGCTTTTTTAAAAATAGAAAATATTCGCAAATAATAAAGGTCTTAAATATAATCTGATATATAAACTATCTTTGCACTATATATATATATATATATGATACAAAAACTTATATTTCGATTTAAAAAATACTAGTTTAAAAAATAAACGCCTAACATTAAAAACATGTTTTTATAAGACGCGTCAAAATTTTCCGAAAATAACATAAAAATTTGAATACAAAAAAATTTACGTGATGGGGGGGGAACAAACACATATATTAAAATCATCTACCTTAAGAAGGCAGTTTTTTTCTAATTTTGAATGATTTTAATGATCAAATGATGGATTCATTCTTATTAAAATCTGTAGACTTTTGTGTTTAGCAAAACATTTGAATATAGTGCACAGTATCAGTAGAGCCAAAAAAAAAAAAAAAATCAAAAAATGACTTTTGTGTTTGTTCCCCCCGCCCGATGTTGAACCCGATGGAAATCGAACGCAGGACCTAAAGCATTGTAGCCTAAAGGGCTTACCGCTACACAACCACGTGGTCAACATTTTTTTGATGGTATCAAAAAAACTGCAGATTCATCATAAATACACCAGAAATTTTTGGCAGTTAAGGGGGCTCAATTTTTCATTACGTTTCAAAATACCGTTCATTCAGTAATTCTAATATTACTCGAAAAAAATGTTTATTCAATAATAAAGAGGAAAAAATATTTATGCCCCATAAAACGAAGATTCTTTTCTTCTAGTTTACGATCTTCCGACTGGAATGTAAAGGGTACCAACACCCTTAACTTTTTTTATACCCTCTCTAATGATAGCGAGTGTGTTTACGAAAAAATGCGGTAACCCATAATATTTGGATTTATTTACTAAAAAACACATCATAATTAATTTTATATTCATCGCAAGACATTCGGTTCTCCATTCGGTCCAGTCCTTGGCGCGATTTTTTCATTTATCAGCGTCTATGCCATGTTTAGAGAAATCCTTAAAGCGAGATACATTGAGAGTTAACATAAATATTATAAATATACACGTAACGTAATTGCTTTAATTTTACCTTCTTTTAAAGAGCATGATTATTTTAAATCAGAAATCGATTTTTGATTGGTATGCCTTATTTAATCGATATTTTTTTTTCATAATGTACAAAAAACTCGAAGAAATGCTTTTCAAAAAAGAAACTTATCTATTCAAACGTTGAGGGTTACGCCTTTTTTCCTCAACGCAGTCAATAGGTTTCAAATTGCCAATAGGGTGAGTCGGACAAAATGACTCCAGTCTCAGGAAATTCATAAAGACTTTTATATTGAAAAACTTGGGCGGTAAATTATATTAATCCAATTTGGTTGGAGTTTTCCTTAAGGGCGTTTTACAAGTTTTTTAGTTTCAATATAGGCCGTGAATGCTTTGAAACCTATAAAAACCAGGCTATGAAACAATCTTTGATAGTGTTAAATTATATTCTAAAAACTTAATATTTAAAAAGTGACAAATATTTGTTTGCTATCTCAGGAATAAACTCCTTTGAAGCCACGGTGCGCTTTAAAATGGCCAACATTAGGAGTCGGCTGTTTGGGTGCAGGAGTTGGATGGATATTTTTATTATTATTAATTTATTTTTATTTTTATTTTTATATGCAGTATCAATATGCTAAATAAATTATTATAATTATATCTATACTTTGCACCTAATGGTGCCTAGGCGGACATAAATGTATTTTAATATGCACAACGTAAATGTATTATTTAAGGGTACCATTTTCACTATCTCCTTCTCGAAAGCTTAGTATTCTGACTTGAGGATAAGTACGGGACGTGTTATGTCATTGCACAGAATTAATGCGCTGTTTGCTTGCTTGACGTAACGTGGCCTTCTATCCTCTTATCTCCATAGGCGGACGTAGAACTGACGCGGTGTTAGCATGTGACATCTTGGCTACAGAGGATCAAAGGTGGAATTGAGCAAAGCTTGACATAGAATGTGTGAATACTGAGCTTGAATAAAGCATAAATTAATGGAATTTCATACATTTTTTAGGTAAGAAATACAAAAAAAAAATTAACAATGGTGTTACTTATTTATTTTTTTGTTACTAATTATTATACACCGTGTAAGAAAACTCTATGTACAAGCGGGAAATCAGTCGGGGAGTCGATTTTGTAGATAAAAATTATTTGATTTGACTCATAGTTTTCGAGAAAATTAAGTTAAAAATTGTTTTTTTTTAGAATTTTTCACAGATAGTTATAAAATATAATTTTTTGTAAAGTACTGTTTAAGTAATTTAAGAAAAAAGAACACAGTTATAAAATCAGAGAAAACTCTTTATATTTTTTTTAAATCCCACGAAAGCATTGTTATAGCTCGTGGGCAAACAAAAAATGTGTAACGTGTTTTTTTTTTCACTCTTGCAAATGATCCTGTATCAAAATTTCAATGAAATCATCCCCGAAATTTCCAGCGTCTTAACCATTACGCCAAAACAGCCGCCAATAAAATAGAGTGAAAAAATAAAAGACAATATCTTCTGCCTTATGGATTAAATAAAATACAAGGCTTTTTATTTTTTTATTGGCTTTACGAAACCAAAAGTACATTTTCACAAACGCTGAAATAAAAACGTTTCGATGCAAAATATTTATGTTTGAAAGAAAGATACAATAGAGCATGTAAGCGAGTTTGGTAGACAAATATTCGCATTCTCGTAACTAAGGAAGCAAGAAATATAAATAATAAATACGAAAACATATAATATCGTTTTTTTGTATATATATAAATATATATACTAAGGCTTCACTCGGCGCCGCGTGGATTTATTTTTTATGGACTTAAATCTACATGTTTACCGCACAGAATGATGCATGGGGTACTGCATTGGTACATCAATTTATTGCAGTTTATCTTGATAATTTGCTTCATTTAGGCAAGATGATTAGTTTTACGCTTCAGCGTCATTCCAAGGAATCACATGACAATTTTTTTTATGTGAAAATCCACACTAAAAGAAAATTCAATTTAATTTCGGTTCGTTTGATCATATTATTTATTAATTTTATTTATTTTTTTTTTTACGTAGGATTTTAAAATCTCTTGTAAACGTTAGTAAATAGAATAAAATAAAAAATCAATTCATCAAAACTAATAGTATAACAATAATGCAACAATAAATTACGAATCTACTGCCAAGCCGTATTGTCCTGCAAATATCCACGACTCCATAATAACCCTGTCTGAACAGCCTGTGCTTCACAGCATTCTTAAATGCCTTGATTGACAAGGCCTGAACATCCAGAGGTAGTTTATTATAGAATCGCACGGAGTTTGAGGCAAACGAATTACTAATCTTTTGCAATCTAGTAGTGGGCAAAGTTAGTTTATCTTTATTACGAGTATCGAACCCATGGAAATCTCTATTTCTCCTAAAATTATCAATATTTTTATGTATATACATTAAATTTTCATAAATATATTGACACGCTAATGTTAATATGCCAATATCCTTAAACTTATCCCTAAGTGATTCTCTGGGGCCCACATTGTTGATCGCTTAAACATAATATGACTTGAGTAAGCAAAGAGGACGGTAATATTATAATTCTTGCGTTTGTCTTTAAATCCTTTAAGTAGTTTCTGTCAAACTATCTCCTTTCCCTGCATAATATGACCTTAGTAAGGAATAACGGACGCCAATATCATAATTCTTGGTGGAAATTCTCACTTAAATTTTAATTTGGTTTGCTTTCTTGGTTGGGTGGTTTGGTTTCATTCTTAACTTAACCTATTTCCTAGCGGAAAGCAGAGTTTCATCGTCTTCTATAGCAGGACTAGGTGTACTCTTCTTTGTAGTCTGATGTTAGCTTAGTACTAGTGTAAACTGTGCACTGCACTTCAATGTAACCACGTCGTGCATGAGAGTGAGATTACACGAATAAGGTTTTAAACATAATAGGTACGAAAGATTAAAAAGAATACCTAAGGTAAGTGAACAGTTCAATTTATAAGTTATTTATTTATTGTATCAGTGTATCTTGATCATTTTCTTACATAAAGGTAGGATGATCAGTCTTACGCTTCAGTAGGTACCGGTCCAAGGTTGAGGACGATACTCACATACGAACTCTCTGATTTCTAAAAACAACATTAGTATTTAGTGCCCTATGCACCATTGGGTGCGGATAAAGGAAAGTAGCAGTAGTAGAAGTATTTGTAAATTTCAGCGCTTCGATTCTGTAAGTGTTTTTTAAAACTACTGCGCATACGATTTTGTACTGAATTCGTATGCGCAGAAGTGTGTCTAAAACCTTTAAAGAATCGCACCGCAGCTACTTTTTTAGCTTTTGGATAGGTGAAATAAGTCATAAATTACCGACCCATCCATTCGTCTCTCAAGCTTAAACAAACAATTGACCTGACCATTGAACATATGCACTGACACAACTTTATTATCCAATTTCATTCATTCTTGTTCCCTTGGTGAAGAGACACGTGTTGCCTCGAAACCGGTCGGGAGTTAGATTTATAAAAAGTAGTCAAAAATAAAGTTTTTTCATAAATAGTAAAAGCCCCATGGGCGTTAAAAACAGTATAAATATTTTAAAAAAGCCCTAATAAAAAAAAAATAATGAATAACTACAAAGTGAGTGCTTCTAACATAAATTTCGATTTATTTTTATGTTAAGTTTTAAATTAATTCAAATTTAAATTCAGCTATCCACATTTCACGCGTGCTCTAGATAAGACCCTGGTATACGGTATACGGATGTGAAACTATCATTTTATGACCTTTTAAAATTCATCCCTTCGTAAATTCGCCCTTGTATTTTCCTCCCCTAAGACCGTAAGATGATTCTCATCAAACTAAATTTACTATAACTCTGGTGTGCATTATAAAAGTATGTTTCAATTTATTCACGCTGGACGCTAGACTAACGATACGGAGGTTCCGGGTTCGATGGCTGGTTTGAACTTTAAACACAGAAAAATCAAAAGTGATTTTTCTCAAACCTAGAGTTTTGTAATACTGTATCTTGCTTTTGGTTATTTTACGGGCCTGCAGAGGTAATTAAAATTATTAACAATAGTAATAATAAAATGGTATCAGGTTTTTGGGATCCTGGACGTCCACTGCTGATGATCCGTCGGCAGTTTGCGTTGGAGCTACGGGTCGTGATGTGGACCTGACTTGGGAAGATGCACGGAAACCGGCAGACAATCGTTTGGATTGGAGGCAGTTTGTGCAATCCATATGCTCCTTATTGGAAACGGATATAACCTAATGATAATGACGATGATGGTAAAATGTTTGTGTAAAGTATGTTAGTAACTAACCATCACGCAATTTCTCCGAAGGAGTAGGCAGAGAGAATAAAAACGCCACCCTACTCTGTCCCTGCATACTTCTTTAGTTTCCGTCTCATTGATGCATCTAAAGTCTGTTTATCCGCTCAAGACTATTAGTCATAACATCCTAACTGCGTAATATTCACGTGCACGGTGCATTTAAGTACCCGACGCAGATCTACATTACATCAAAACACTGGTTTCCTAAAAAAATATTATAATTTTTTAAGCATGATATTTTTTAGATTTGGTGTCGGAATATCAGAGATAAAGTAGTTAATTTTTTTTGACGTGATAACGTCTAATAAATCGATGAACGCCGGCTGCACACACGAAAAAGCATGACTCATTGCCACGTTCCGCCTGAGCCGAGGGTGCAAGCGAGAGCGTGGAACAAGCGATAGAGAGGCACGATCTATCTCTCTTCCACTCCATCGGCCTTGTAAATTGTAATTTTCAATTAACTCCTGCTTTGTATTATACAAAATAATGATAGTTCAGTAGTAATAATTCAACTCAATTCATAAAAGTATGTTTTTTTCATCAATGTTTTCTTATGACATCACGTAAAATTACCGTCCGTAAACCGACTTTACAGACAACCAAAAGTTTTTTTTGTTAAAGCTATCTTTATATGGCGCAGTTTACTACACAGTTTTCTGTGCAGTCTGAAAACGGTCCCGTATAAAGGTAAAACTGCATGAAAAACTGTGTGCTAGTGTCAGATTTAAGCTGACATGACAGTCAATGTTTTTTATGTAAACGTTTAAATAGACATTGGTTTATTGTATGCTTTTAAATACGTAAAAAAACAATAACATATATACATAATTAGCTAAATATACAATTTCCTGAGAGCAAACATACGATAATAACTTACAATCGCGTTTCAAAAATACACATATTTAGCGTGTCTTTTGACAGAAGTTTGACAGACTGCACAGTTTTCTGAACAAGAAACTGTGTAGTTTTCTGAACAAGAAACTGTCTCATATAAAGTGGGCATTATTCATTGGATTTTCAAGAAATGCGATCGATGACGTCACCGACGTCATTTCCCCAACAAGCCATTTCAATATAATGCATTCAAAGTAATCCACAATGTACATTTAAATGCTATTTTGAAAAAATAAAATGGTGTCGAAAACTAGGAATCCTACTCTAACGCAGGTGTTCGCCAGTTTGGACGTGATATCCCGCGACTTCCGCGTGTTCGGTGGTCTTGACTGGGTGAATAGAGTATAATCATCATTTATTATCATGACAAATATATGGGTCTTATTTTGGAAAGGTAAAAATTTGGGTATAGTGCAAATATGTCTAAAAAAATCCTTATGCGCGGTTGCTTAGTTTTCAAGGAATGCAGAGATTAAAAATTACAGGCAGAAAAATATTCAAGTTAACTGTCATAAGAGAAAGGCGTTCTACTTAGATGGGCTATACTTATATATTTTCTAGCGTTAGTACGCCTCTTAAAATCGATTGTAGCGAATTCGGTGGTAGATACTTATATAGGCAAGATAAGAAGTAGGGGAGATCAGGTAAGATTCGTACACTTTAACTCTAATGCACACTTTAAACAGAACCGAAACCGTACAGTTTCTTGTTCAGAAAACTGTACAGTTTGTCAAAAGACACGCTAAATATGCATATTTTTATAGCGCGGTTGTAAGTTATTATCCTATGTGTTTGCACACAGAAAATCGTTAATATAGCCTATAATCTAAATATGTTAATGGTTTTTTTACGTTTTAAAAAGCATTCAATATATCAATATCTACTTAAAAGTTTACATAAAAAACACTAACTTCGTGATTGGATTAAACATATGGGAGTTTTGCCCATAAATTACGAATTCATCAACTTATTGCATAGTGTAAAATATGACTAATGTACGAAATGCTCCCTCTGTACGAATCCTACCGGCTTTCCCCTACCTACAAAATCACTCGCAAACGTCTGGAGGTTGTTTGAAAAAAGTAGTACCTTCATTCATTATTTACAATTCCACCATTAAGCCGTATATTTTTCTGAAATTTTTATCTCATTCAACAATATGTATTTTGCTTTAACGAATCGTAAAAAATATTATTGTATTCAACAGTGACGCATAGCGTTTAATTCGATGCTTTGAAAATATATTTCTTTGAAGATCAAAAGAAAAATTTGCTTTTGTGTGAAAGCCGCCTTATGCCGCTGCCGTAAAGAAAAATTAAAATCTGCTGAAATTTGAATATGTTCACTTAAATTACACAGATTTATGAAAATTAATAGAATTTTAACAAATTTTTTATGGAATAAGAAACATTTTTATAAACATTCGGGATATGGACACTTGGACACACTCAACGTTATGTTTTTAATTTTTTTTAAATTAAATTTCAAAATTGTTTAAAAGGTTTGGACTTTTTAACAAAAAATTGTTATTCAATTTAATTTATTCCTATTTTCAAGCACAAGCCGCTTAGACTTTATTGAAAATAGTATGTACAAATTGAAATATGTGCAAATATCATAAGATTACATACATAGATTTCTTTTTATTAAAAAAATAATAATATTTTCAACATTGTTAAAAAAACATCATTCGTTCAACATTTTGTCCATCATTTGGTTTAGTGGTAGCGCGTTGGGCTACCATGCTTGAGGTTGCGGGTTCGATTCAATGGGTAAATAAATATTTCCCATGAAATATAATATGGCACTGCATCCTAAGACTGATGGTCTAACCTCATGTGATAAAATGAATATAATACACTTCGCTGGTGTAGCTACTGCATACTTATGCTGTGCCTTATGTACCATTAGTAGTAGTGAATCCATTTTTAATAAAAACCTAGCTAATTTTAAATAATAAAAAAATATTTTTTTAATAAATTTTTATCATGAACAAAAAGCAGCGAGTTGTATTTACGAAAATTGCGACTAAGAGAGTTCTTGTAAATCGAGTATCACAATACGAAGCACGCGTTTTACCTTTGCTTTGGAGCAATCAGCCAAAGAAACGCATTGTTAAGGAAAAGTAGAAAACATTACGCCATGGAGCCTCTGTTACGGCAGTTTCCATAATCTATTGTTGGTAGGAATGCTTTCATGTCTCAAAGAAGTTTCATTTTTGATTTAGCAGGTAATTTCAAAGATATCTCAGAGCTTTGCCAAATAAAACATTATGTGATCGTCAAAGCGGAAATCGATTGAAATGATTCTTAATAAATACCAAATAGAAAGAGATCTCTGAAGGTTTTAGAGATGTGATAGAGATTTTTACCTGGTAGGTATAATATACAATAATATATAATATATTTTATATAAAATATATGATACTCACACATTAATATTGTTTTGGATAATATTAATAATAATTATTAAAATAACGTAACTAACTAACCATCACGCCATTTAGGCGTGTAGGTAAAGAGGATAGAACGCCACACCACTCTGTCCTGGCATACTTCACATTCATAACATCTTCTCATGCACGGACGTCGATTATTCCAACTTCTTACATGCCCATTTTCAAGCACTCGTTTTTACTTGATCATGCCATGTCTTTCTCGGCCTTCCTTGACTTCTACATCCAGGCACAGAAGAGACATTTGAGTTCTTATGATGTACTCAAATATTTCAATTTCGGGCTGTTTTCAAATAGTTGGAAATAACTGTGCCCAGAAAGCAGGAAACAAGTTGTGCTGGAGTGGGATTCGTACCTAGAGATTCTAATCCTGAGTCCTCGAATCTACCACTAGACCACAACCCATAAAAAGTGCAACCAGGGCCACCAGGTTTGGTGACGTAGCTTTGCTGACATATTTTTTTCAGCCTATCTAATATAATAAGTAGTAATTTACTTGTAAAACAATATGAAATGTCTCATAAATTATTGACTAAGTAATTTCTGAGCCTTCAATTCGATCTACGACACGTCAAAGGGATTAATTGGTATTCATAAATACCAGTAGCTACTGAATCGTAGGATATTACGTGTAAGAAGGCCCAACACCGAAAATAATTCACATTAGAGGGACGCGCCCAAAAATAAATTGCGCGCGCTTAATTTTAAAAAAAAAAAAGAAATGAAAAAGGTTTTTTGTATTAGCAAATAAAAATATACATTTTTGATATCTGGTGGTTAAAATTATAATACTTATTTTTAATTAACTAAAGTGGTTATTTACGGCATCAATAACTGGCATTACTAATTTACTTCTCTCCAAAATCTTCTATAAAATATGTTAAAAAACCGGCCCTTAAATGCAAATAGCCTATCACAATAAAGTAAAGTAATGTTTTTTTTTTTTTAATAATTGAAGACTATTTAATTTAACTATAGTTTTCGTAGTGCCAATGGTTAGCACGTTGGGCTACCATGCATGAAATTACTTACGTGGTTTGATTCTCGACGGAGTCAATATGATTTATTTTTTTTATGTAAAAATCCACATTTAAATAAATATTCTTTATTAAAATGTGATTTTTCACATTAAAATCTCTTTTCATGACATACAAATTTTACGTACTGAATTCGTATTAAAACCTTTGATTACGTATTATTTGAGATCAACCACCAATATTGTAAATCAAATACAAATTAGGTATACTTGTGCGTTTGGAATTTGCCAATCGCAAATATTTGTAATTACAACCTTTGTTGTACACACAACCAACCTATTTATGTTGTCCTGGTGCGAGTACTGGAGTTAGAATTTGTATTATTGGCGTTTATGTATTTTAATACTTATTTGGAAATGTAGAAATTGGGATCCGAATAATTTATTTATTACGAGCTGTTGGCTTATAGTTATAATTTGGATTATTGCATCCAATGAGGCAGTAAAATACCCATTAGTACGCATTTATGTCCGTATAATCAAAATTGAACATTAGTTTTATAATAAAATTGTAATGCCTTATTTTAGTTATTTATTTTATTTATTTGACTTTTTGTACAAATAGTTGTGTACATTGGCGGGTTTATTGCCCAAATTGGCAATTTCTCTCAACCAATCAAAGTATTTTAAGTGATGCATAGATTAAAAATTAAAAGTTCTCATCAATTTACGAAAAACCTCACATTGGGTTTGGCCATCAATGATGG
Organism: Micrasema minimum; assembly: GCA_022494985.1. Lineage (NCBI taxonomy): Eukaryota > Metazoa > Arthropoda > Insecta > Trichoptera > Brachycentridae > Micrasema > Micrasema minimum. The sequence continues at coordinate 83,800 of JAGVSP010002067.1, read as the reverse complement.
CCAAACACACACATTAAACGTGTAAACAAAACTAAGAAGCGCCTGAAAAGGAGGTATTTGAACACACTCAAAATTTTGTAAATTAATTACATTATATTATTATTATATTCATTATTTTTATCCTCACCTAAACTAATCATGCCCATTTATGTCATAAAAACATCTAAATTATTTAAAAATACAAGTAAAATAATGAACTCTGCTTCAAAACTTTCATGATTACAGATGACCCTGCCGCTACGCTCTGTGAAAAATTATGGCAAACGCAAGACAGTTTTTTTAACTTTCTGCAATACTAATATATTTAGGATGCTTCTGCGCCATGTTTAAAAAGGGGGTACTAATAACAACACGCTTAACTCTTCCCTTACGGAGCCTTTCGGTACAAAAAAGAAATCCGTAGAAGAAAATGGTGTGTATTTTTGTAAAACCTTGAAAATGCGATTTAAAAAATCGTAAAAAAACATAAAAATTCAAGAATATTTGCTTCTTTTATTGACCATTGTTGAAGTTGAAATGTAATAATTTTTGTAATGTTTGACTCTGGAAATTAAATGAATTGGTGATTTAATCCCGGATTTTTGACGAATTTCCGTCGCTGCAAATTAATAAGTATGGTATCGAAATATTTGTATGTAATTTGCAATTCTATAACGAATGAAAACAAAAAGTTTCAGAGGCCCGTATTTATTTTTATACAGATAAGAGTCGAGTTGTAGTAAAGCATATCATCGGGAAGCGAAGGTTAAAAATGAAAAAGAAAAGGTGTAGATAAAGAAACACGTAAGGAAACGAGGTTTATCTGACTTTCAACTTAAAAGCATTACCATTAACAAAAGTCAAAAGTCTAAATGAATTTCAACTTAAAAATATTTATTTGACTTTTCGTTCGTTTGCTTCTCTCTGCTTCTAGTTAAAACTTTCTCTTCTAGTCTTCTCTTCGGGCCGTTACTTTTCATGGGGCAAATATTTCTCGACAAAATTCCAAGTATCGTTTTATTTTTATAGTTTATTACATTCTATAGAAATAGAATCTAATATTCTACAACTATTGAGATTCTCAATTTGTCGAATAAAAACACTAAATATGCATGAAAATATATTGTAATACGATGAAAAAAAGTCTCTTTTAAACTGATTAAATTAATGTAAATCTGTAATTTAATTTAATGCCCTTTTTTAAAAAAAAAAATTATGGATAATTTATATTGCGCCATTTTCATATAAAATATACCTCAAGGGCGCGTAACAATGATTTCTATACACAGAACTTGGTGTACCAATGCAGTATCCTATGCGTCATTAGGTATAAGGGACACAAATGATAATGATGTTATTTAATTGAAATTTAACATTTAAAAATATTTTTACAGTGAAAATGTAGTGGTTTGATTAGTTTTAAAAAAACGTAAAAAACGTAAAAGTAAAAAACCACTGCGTTTTTCACTGTAAAATTATTTTAAATTTCAAATTAAAATTAAATAACATAATTATCATGGTGTCCCCTTTATACCTTATGACGCATAGGGGACACAGCATTGATTCACCAAGTTTTGTGTATAGAAGTAAATTATTTTTACATAAAAGCAAGATTATGAATTAAATTACAATTTTACAATTGCACAGAAAATTTCAGTAGAAATGAACAAATTGACAATCATAAATACAAAACTAAGCCTTTATAAAAAAAATAAACGATATTCACAAGTCAGATTTGGTAAGAAAAACCGATAAACCAAAGTAGGAATACCAGATATCTAAACGAAGAAGGTTTATTTGTAGATCTATTAATGTAAGATAAAGGCTTCGCACGCATGGAGAAATGTGAGGAAGGATTTTTGTGTTACTTTAATAATCCCCGACTTAGTCCCCACTCTGACTAGATAGAAATAAAACAAGTATTTCTTCGATATCTTTCTTTCGCATACCGAGTCGCACCATGAGAAATTTATGTTTATTTGATTAATACAAATAAAGAAAATAAAAATTAACACCGTTAATCGGATTCAGAGAAGTGGCGATTTGGTGTACGAATACTTCTACTATTACTTTTCCTTATCCCATAGGGCACTGCATTCGTACACCAAGTGCAGTGTATCTTGACCATTTCATTTACACGAGGGCAAGATGATCAGTCTTACGCTTCAGTACCAGTCCAAGGTATCGCACATGAAATCGTTGTATGAAAATCTCATGTAAATAAATATTTGATGTTGACCTTGTCATGTTATTCACCCGCCTCTCGTAAGAATGACATTCCTGACTTCCCTTTAACTGATAAAAAAATACAGCAATTTAACTTTCTGACCCCGTTATTCTACCTTATTTCATTACCACAGAATCTGCTCTAATGGTAAGTGAAATCTCGTTCTGAGCTTTTCGTCTATGATTCCTTCTTGTCTTGCAAAAATAACTGTCATGGCGAACGGCCCGCAATTTTATTTCTATTCAGGCCGACCCGGCATAAATCCCTGGGAATGAAGACGTAATCGTAAGTGTTATAGCTTTTTAATATTAACTTCCATCCCCTCGAATCAAAACTACGTACTACAGCCCAGTCACTTTAATCTTTTCAGGTCTAATTCCCTCCCTCTATCTACTTCCTTACTCCTGACATAATATTAGAGTATTATAAAATTAAAAAATGGCCTAGACACTGATCCGTGTCTAGTTATCAGCTAGTTACCGAGTGTCACTACGCTGACCGGTACATCACGGAACGCAAATATTATCCCATATCCGTCATCGCTCACCGCGTGAAATTCTGGACCACGTGTGAGGATATATTTACAATTTGATGATGCCTCAAAGGACTAATTAACAAAGCTTCACCTCGTGCAGGATCCTGATGTGGACACTGCACAATGACGATACATGGATTCTTCACCTCTCTTCAAAATTTCACCTCTACATAAAATCCCTAAAAAAATTTAACCTCAAAATCACTTCGTTCATCTCAACACTAGCCTGTTTTTTTCTTTAATCTTCGACGTAGAACTTTTTAATTGTAAATTCCAGTATGAATGATTCGATGGATGGATTCATTACTTAAGTTTTCAAACCTATATTTTGCAATTATATCTTTGTTATATTCTTGTCAAAATTAACCTATATACTTACCGTGCCTAACACATCTTCTTAACCTTGTAAACATATTTATATTTTTAATTACACACATTGAATTTCTATAGCTTTGTTTTATTATATATTCTGAACTCTGTGGTATTTCAATCCTTGCTTACTTTTATAAATTTTCGTGAGTCTTTTGCTAACTGATTGAGCTATGCAGGTGAGCGTCTGAGGTTGTGGAGCCAATCAGGTAAGCCTCCCACCCTCACGTTACAATGTCACCTTCAACGCGGGGCCAAGTTCACCCTGTCTCCATTAATAAATTAACCCTGACTTTACTTATTGTATGTAATATTTGACTCACTGGCGCCCATTAATCTCTATAAACAGACTTCTATAATCTTTGAAATCATCCCACCACAGACGGTAAGAATGTAAATAAAACTTATATTATTATTATATTTATATATATATTATGTTCAAAACCTCTATCTCATCATCCCTTCCCAAAAATCCCCAACCTCTGAAACGTGCCAAGACGGAGGACATGGCAGAGCAACTTGATGCTGCAACCAGATGCAAGGACTAGAGTAGGCGTGCTGCTATGACGTTTGAACGCTACTTCAAACCCTGCAGCCAAGAAGGAGAACATCTGACAAAGAATCAGGTGAAATCGCTCATTATTGAAGTTCTATTTTTGTTTAGTTTTCTTTTCTTTCTAATCAATTTTCTGATACAGAAAGCTACTGGTGATTTACTTTCTTATGAGAATACAAATTCTCTAAAAATTAAGTCAGACATTATATGTCTACTTATGTTTTTTTGTTCTGCTAACATACTGATGCTGCAGAAGACATCACATTGTGTGGCTATTTTGCATGTCACAAATATGCTGTAGGCTGGCATGATCTTGGTTTTTTTACTTTCTTTTTTTTGAGAAAAAATAACACAATCTCTCAAAAAAATTTATTTTTTTTTGGACAAAATATCTACTGTATACATTTGAACATGAAGGTAGAAATTTTTTGTTAAATTAAGTTTGTCACAAAACTTGATGGAAAAAGCTGGCGTGGGTAGAATCAAAAAAACACTCTGGGGTGCGCAACCTTGATACAATACACTTGTGCTGTGAGAAATTTGATTCTCATCTTGTTTTTTTTCTTTTGCTGAATTCTTAGTAAAAAGAAGTTTTAATCTTTTATATTATTTGAACCATCTGGAAGTGAATCTATTTCATAGTGAAAAAAAGCTGAATTATCTAATATTTTGCAGAATAGTTTTCTGTGAAAATAACTTGTGTTTGGAAACATGGCGTGTATTCTGAACAACATTTTTTTCTTTTCAATATTATATTGAATCTTACATCTTGTGCTGTGCTGTGAACGTTACTTCCTTTTTACTGAAGATTATTGTGGAAAATCATTCTATGATAACCTGTAAATTTTACAAATAAACTTGTAAAAATCAACTTTTACCAATTCTACCTACCTACATGTGGAGTGTAGATTGTTGTACAATCATCTAATGCCATGAGGCAAAATTCTTACTATTAACTATTTTAAAAGTTAATACATCTTTATAAATACAGGATTGACTTTTCCTTTATTTATTCTTTATGCCTTTTCGCACAGTGGGCAAACTATGACATTTTTGTAAAGCATGGATACTGAGATAATTTTTCTAAATTACAGACGACGAATGGGAAAGTTTAACTATGGAGGAACTAAATGGAATATGGAGCTGCTATTATATAAAATTCTCTGAGAACACGCACCATGGCCGACGACACTTCGTCAGCAAATTATACAGGTTGTACGGTTGATATTTATAATCATATCGTTTATTTAACTTATTTTGACTTCTCAAATCTATTTTTATTTAAATTTTTCTTTCGCTTGGCGAAACCTTTTCGTTGCATTATGGAGGAAATATTTTTCTGAACATAATTTTGTTTAAAGTGACATCTATGTATGTTTCTAGATTCTAGTGTGGGTTCGATTTACAATTAAAAAAAAAAATTTAAATTCCATTCACGGAAAATAAATATTGCACTTGTTAAATATTCAAATTCAAAATATAGTAAATGCATATATTCAATATATCCTTATATATTTAAATTTCTTGAATACTTTTATTTGCTAAAATGCAATTGTAATAACCTTAATTACTATTTTAAATTGGGAATAAATCTAGTGCGACATCTATCGTCGACAATAGATAATTATTTATGGAGGTTTATTTATCTGTCATATTTAGGTCATGACGCATGAATTACTCGAATCACGTACAATCTATTTTTAGAATGTTGTTGGGTCATTGATCGGTATTGCTTAAACTGGTTTTTGAATGCGTTTATGAATAATATAAAAATATTTTCATTACACTGTGAATGATGGCAATTCAAATATTAAATTCATGCGATGTGTTATATGCAAATCTTATATGGCCTGGAATCTTTTTTGAATATATTTCTTTTGTTTTGAAAGTTTACTCTACTTAATATATACGTTGATATGCATGGTGCATAGGGCATCCATGTTACTATCATCTTTTGCTTTAGAAAATTAATTTTTTTTTCTTTTGAAAATTTTTTTGGTTCGCTTAAGGCGGATGCCTAGACAATGTTTATTCATCTATCATTGTATTGGTGCATAGGGCACGATGCCTGTATTATTCTCGTATTATGTGTAATGGATGTATTCATTATTTTGAAAGGATTTTTTTTTATTGTATTATGTGTTCGTAATACTGTACTGTGAGTCTTGTGTTTCCCCACTGGAAACGATTTGTGTGTTTTTTCTCGCTTTTGCTCGAGAAAATTCTCTTCTTGTGTGTACATACGATCGGTACGCGAAGGAAAAACGCGTATCGCTGTATCTCCTTGTTCTGTTGCAGGACATCTCTTATTTTTGAGGGTGCGATCCTAGAAAGCGATTGCATGCCTTTGTTTTTCTGAAAACTTTCTATGAAATAACCACGCTCTGGGGGTTAATTTCTATCTTCTTTACACGAGAAGCCTCTGTAGTAGGGAGGGCTGACAATGTTCCCGAAGACTTGCGCGATACCAGTAGACAGGTAAAAAACAGTCTAGAAATCGAAAGTATATTAGATTGTGTGCAATCACAATTAGCTTGAGGTTTGCGTCTAGGCTAAAAGTTAGCATTTACTCGAACCCTAATTACATTTATCTTTAGGAACTTTGTGTTCTTTTACAAACTGCTTTGGCAGTACATCATCTTTTTCTTGCAAGTCAATTCAATAAACAATAATCAACTCGCGGTCGCTTTGATCTAATGTTTGTTCAAGTGCCCCCATGCAGACTCTAGAATCTGTGAGTTACACGACACAATTAACATTATCTTAAAATGTAATGAAAAATGAATAACTGTCAATTTAAATATTAAATCTTATTCTTATCTAGCTAACTTTCACTGGGAATTTTCTACTTGCAAGAGAAAAATGAATGTTCTTTTAATCTGTTTACCTTCTAATGATGTAGTGTAAGTACAGATTGTTCATAAGTTTATTACCCGTCCTTTAGTATAGACTATGAAACTCTTGACAGTAGGTGAGATTTTCATAGACTCTTGTTGTCAAAAAGAAAAACAGTTTGCTTAATAAAATCATATAAATATAAATACTCAAAAAACATTCCTAGAACATTCCATTTAAATTCTTGCCCCAGTTTTGATGTTGCAATGCTAGCTAAAGGAGACGTCTGGAGGTGTGAATTGCAAAATTTAAGCTGTAATAAATATCAATCCTTGATGTGAATATTGATTTCAATTGATAATAGAAATTACCTGTTTTCTTTTTTGCACAAACCTTTCAACGTGTAGATAGTTAGCTATATGCTATTCCTTATCTTGTTTCTTGATAATGATGTTTTTGTCTTGTAGTGTATCACGTTGTCAACAACCTTTTCGTTTGACCTAGTTTTTCTTGTTACAAAAAATGTGTCCGTTTATAGTTATACAAATGTGTATAAAAGTTCTCTAAGTTTTTGTTTACTAAACAAAATGTTAGAATATAGAACAGCTGTGAGTGATGTCATGCTGTGGTATTTAGGATAATTAATCTTAGGTGCTAGAAATGCACACAACCACTGAGGACAAGTGTCCGCCAACCCAAAACATTCTGGATTTTTCAATCTCAAAACAGAAATGCTTTGTTTTAACTTGTTTTTGTATTAATAATGAAATAAAGTCAAATCTGGAGTGTAGTCTCCAAAAAGAGTGCTTTGTTTACTTCTTCGTTAAACGACAGCTCTGAAGTCGAGGTTACTAAACCTTAATGTTTCGACAAAGAACTGCTCGGCGCTCGTTTTTGCTATGAGGGAATATGTCCCAAGCGAAGCCAGTTCTCCAAAACCAAATTACTAGATGGTCCCCCCCCCCCCCCCCCCCCCCCCCCCCCCCCCCCCCCCCCCCCCCCCCCCCCCCCCCCCCCCCCCCCAACCTCCCCCCCCCCCCCCCCCCCCCCCCCCCCCAGCAAGTGACTGAAATATCTACGTACTTTATTTTTAGAATTTCTATGTGATGTAATAATTTTGTATGTTTCAGAATTCTACTATTTCCTTGTGTACCTTCGAACCAAGGGCACACAGGAAATTACTAAATACAACTTGGTAAACCCATATATTTTTGTTGTAGTCACGTATGTTTGATTCTTCTCCAAAACTTCATCTTCAAATCTCTAATAGTAACTTCTTGAAATCTTTTTTGTTTATCGAGGAAGGGAGTGTTGTCATGTTATTTCTCCCGCCTCTCGTAAGAATGACATTCCTGACTTCCCTTTAACTGATAAAAAAAATAGCATTTAACTTTTGACCCCCGTTATTCTACCTTATTTCATTACCACAGAATCTGCTCTATGGTAAGTGAAATCTCGTTCTGAGCTTTTCGTCTATGATTCCTTCTTGCAAAATAACTGTCATGGCGAACGGCCGCATTTATTTTCATTCAGGCCGACCCGGCATTAAATCCTGGGGAATGAAGACGTAATCGTAAGTGTTATAGCTTTTTAATATTAACTTCCATCCCCGAATCAAAAATACGTACTACGTACGACAGCCCAGTCACTTTAATCTTTTCAGGTCTAATTCCCTCCCTCTATCTACTTCCTTACTCCTGACATAATATTAGGAGCCTATATTATAAATTAAAAATGGCCTAGACACTGATCCGTTGTCTAGTTATCAGCTAGTTACCGAGTTCATCACACGCTGACCGGTACATCACGGAACGCAAATATTATCCCATATCCGTCATCGCTCACGCGTGAAATTCTGGACCACGTGTGAGGATAGATTTACAATTTGATGCCTCAAAGGACTAATTAACAAAGCTTCACCTCGTGCAGGTCCTGATGTGGACACTGCACAATGACGATACATGGATTTCTTCCACCTCTCTTCAAAATTTCACCTCTACATAAAATTAAAATTCTTAACCTCAAAATCACTTCGTTCATCTCAACACTAGCCTGTTTTTTTCTTTAATCTTCGACGTAGAACTTTTTAATTGTAAATTCCAGTATGAATGATTCGATGGATGGATTCATTACTTAAGTTTTCAACCTATATTTGCAATTATATCTTTGTTATATCTTGTCAAAATTAACCTATATACTTACCGTGCCTAACACATCTTCTTAACCTTGTAAACATATTTATATTTTAATTACACACATTGAATTTCTATAGCTTTGTTTTTATTTATATTCTGAACTCTGTGGTATTTACAATCCTTGCTTACTTTTATAAATTTTCGTGAGTCTTTTGCTAACTGATTGAGCTATGCAGGTGAGCGTCTGAGGTTGTGGAGCCAATCAGGTAAGCCTCCCACCCTCAACGTTACAACCTACAGGAATTGAAACCGCGACCATCATGCTCATCTCACGGTAGCCAAATGCGCTTACCACTATGATGCGAGGCTGACAATCAATTAATCTACGTAATAAAAGTAGTAATTATCAATGTACATAATTTAGTATTAAATAGCATATTATGTAGATACATGTAATATCTAAGACCGTCGCTATTTGTTTTTAAGTTTTTTACAATACTTTTTTTTGTTTAAAAAAAATCATGCAGTGCTAAATAGCGGTTTTTTTTTTATATTAACTCTTTAGGAGTTAGGAAAACAAAATGTTCTTAAAAGAAAATTCAATGACGTCATCGACTCAGACCCTTTTTCAACCAACTGATGGTAACTAAAATTACTGTATTACTTTTTCCAACAAGACATTCACAACAGTTTATATAAACACATACAGAAAAAAGTATTAAACATCATTTTATTAATAAAAATATGGAGGTCAAGTAATTTTTCTCTTTTTATTCAGTGTTTTGAAAATGCTGGACATATTCACGTCTGTTTAAACGACAGTAATGCTCTATCTTTACTGTGAGTTTAAACTGTTATCCAGGATAATCTTGAGATAAAACGCGACTGTGAATTCGGCGCATGTACGACGTTGTCATTCAAACAAATCGAAATAATTTAAAACTCGAACGTTCTTTATGTGGAATAAAGAAGCCTTAGATATTGGCGGTTAATTTAATGAGGGTATAAAAAGCTACCCATAAAAGAAGTGGTTTGCGTCTTCGCTGTATTCACTATTCATCGGCTGAGTGGTTTGCGCCGTCACTAAAGCTCATTTTTGTATGGTAGTGTCGCTTTTGAATATAATTTATTGCACAAATAATTTAGCAGACTGCTTTCAGGTGACTTTCATAGAACTAAACTCAAGACTTAATAAGCAAAAACAGTAAATGAAATAAATAAAATGTAATGCTTTTGTAAGTGAATTCAAAAGAGATTGAAGCATGATGGCGAATAGAAACTTTTGAAAAACTACAGCTTGCTTTTAAAAAGTAATTTTTTAAAAATAAAGGCAATCTATTACTTTTATCAAAATTTTACTAACAATTCACGAAAGGTAGCTTGGTAGGATAGGAATATCTGTTTTTGGATGTCAGTAATACTTTTATTCGAAATATATTTTTAATATGTTCTGGTTTGGCCATTATTGACACTCTCTGTGGTAGGTAGTTCGAATTCCTTCCGAAATATATTTTTAATATGTTCTGGTTTGGCCATTATTGACACTCTCTGTGGTAGGTAGTTCGAATTCCTTCCGAAATATATTTTTAATATGTTCTGGTTTGGCCATTATTGACACTCTCTGTGGTAGGTAGTTCGAATTCCTTCCGAAATATATTTTTAATATGTTCTGGTTTGGCCATTATTGACACTCTCTGTGGTAGGTAGTTCGAATTCCTTCCGAAATTTATTCCCTACCTTCACTATATTCCAGTCCGTTTAGTCACCTGTTTTCCCAACTCAATTCAGTCTCGAAAACCCGCTCAGCGCAGCAACATTACCCTGACCTCGCAACATCCATCCTTTTCATGAACTCCAATACCTGATCTTCCACCAAAATACCCTCGTTATACTCGCCATCCATCTCCAAGCTTCCCCAAACCCAAGTGATGTTTTCAGAGTATTCCAGGATATTTCGCCCTTCCTGGTGGTCCTTCATCGTCATTTCCCGCCCTTGTTGAGTCCAGCTCTGGTAAGTCCTTTTTCCATTTTCCGATCCTCGTTCGGACGAAGTTACCAGAAAGTTCTTATCGTGGCGGATCCATGTTCATTCGAACAGACTCTATTTAATCAGATGAATCTTCGCGTTGTTTGATAGATCAAGAAAAACTATAAAAAAACTGTGCAAATTTTGAACAAAATACTAAAGCCTTTCGAGCTATAAGACCAATGACCGTTGAATTAAAATCCCACTCCGTTACGATTTTATTCCTATTTTTAAAAAAAGCCACTTAAGCTAAAGGTCGAATAATCTCTTTTAAAAATAAAAGGGTGTGAATGAAAATAAGTAAGTACAACTATCAGGTAAAAAAAAAAATGCCTAAATAAATATGTATTTTATTCCCTTATTAATGTATTTTTATCAATTTATTGCTTGATGGCAAGATGATCAGTCTTATGCTACAGCGCCAGCGCCATTTCCAAGTACCTATCATAATATGTGAAATTTTAATATGAAAAACCACATTTATAATTAAAAAAATGTTTACTCTCACGGGAATCGAACCCGCGACCTCATGCATGGTAGCCCAAGGAGCCAACCTCTATACACAAATATCATAGAATTACTTCTTTCTGTAAATAATTATAAGCCGAAACGACTTCTCCACATATTTCACAAATATTCCATATACGTTCTTCTCTTATATTACAATACTCGAAAAAGTTGTCTGGAGTTAGAAGAAAAAGGACCTACACGCTCATTCAATATTTGAGTTGGGTACTTAAGTAGCCACTAAGGTTAGCTAGCAAGGAGGAAGTAAGTAAAAAGTGCTTGAAATGTTTAAGATCATCGTTAAGTACGGAGACCCTTTAAGAAAGGTCAAAAAGTTAACTAGAGACATCATGTAATGAATTGTAGAACTAGACAAGATGAAAAAAACATGAGGAAGTTTCAATAAACCGAAGCATAGTGGTAGCGCGCATTTGGCTACCGTGCATGAGGTCGCGGGCTCGATTCCCGAGTGGGCAAACATTTTATTTATTAAAAATGTTGTTTTAATTAATATTGCACGTGTGATACCTTGGACTGGTACTGAAGCGTAAGACTAATGATCCTACCTTCATGTAATAAAATGATCAAGCTGTATTATTTATCTCCTCGGTGATGTAGCGGTAACGCGTTGGAATGCCTTGAATCAAGGTCGTGGGTTCAATTCCCGATGAGAGTTAACATAAGATTTTCATATAAAACTTGTCACATGTTATACCTTGGACTGGCGCTGAATGTACGACTGATCATCTTGCCTTCATGTAAAAAAAATACACTTGACTTGTACCTATGCAGTGCCTTATGCACCATTGGGTGCAGATAGGGGAAAAAAGTAGTGGCATTATTTGTAAAAGAAACAACAAAAATAAAAGAGATTCTTGGAAACAGTTTTTAATTTAACAGACTTCCGCTAAACTTCTTTCTCATATACACACATATAATATTTATACTAAACAGGATACAGGAAAAAGTATTCCCATAGGTTTCATGTCCCTTGCAATCTCGTGTAATGGAATAAGGCTGATTGCCTCGTTAGTGAATATTTCCTGAAAATGACATGAAAATTTTCCTGAAAAAAATCCTGAAAAAATATTTAACGAAACATGAGTTTGTTGTCATTACATAAGTACTGTTTTGAGATTTGACATAACAGAATTTGTAATCTCTCTTGCATGAAATAAATATTTTTACATACATTTTTCGGTTATTAACGTCTGTTATGAAAGCCATGTTAATTTAATGAGATTTCAGAAAGAATGGTTTTGTAATTTCAGAAAACGAAAATGTTTTCATCATTAAAATAAATTAGAGTTCTACGTAAATAGCTTAAATTAAAATTAAAAATGAGAAATAATGTTACGTGATTTATATTAAACATATATATATATATTACAATTTGACATCTCAACAGAGACGAGAAACTTGGAAAGGAATATGGATATCTAGGCGTTTACAGGGCTTATGACCTGTCATTGGCTGGGTTAAGTGGCCACTTGATGTATTACAACATTCCCCATTTCACCTAGTATTTGATATCCATATCTGCCAATATACAGTAAAATGGCGCGACGCTTCACATGTGAACTCTCTGTCATCCATTGAGAAAATTGCTAAGCATTTTAGCAGAAACCTTTATGATTGCAAGTGAGATTCTTACCGAATTATATCACCTACTAGGAAACGCCTGAAGATGAATCTTCAATTTGTTATGCTTATAACTTTTACCAGCTAATTTTTATAAACAACATTTTGAGTGTGTCCAAATACTTGTAGACAAATACTGGATTTCACCCATTACGGGCTAATAATTACAATTTGACATCTCAACAGAAACGAGAAACTCGGAAAGGAATATGGATATCTAGGCGTTTACAGGGCTTATGATTATTATGTAATTATTAGCCCGTAATGGGTGAAATCCAGTGTTTGTCTACAAGTATTTGGACACACTCAAAATGTTGTATATATATAATATATATGTATATATAAATATATTTTTAATTTAAAAAAAAAAGGTACAATATTTTAAATTATAAATCCGTTTCAGCCTTAAGCAGTAGGTATTATTACTTTATGCAGTATTTGGAAAGTGATAATTAGCATATTAGTGTATTTGTGCTTTTAATAAATTTTCCTTGTTATAATATTTTTGTATAGTTTGGCCTCTAACTATAATCAATGTAAGATATTTCATTCTAAGTGAAGGTAAATCATAAAATACATGCTCTAGAAGTAAAACATTAAAGCAAAAGACATCAGAATCTTGCTTAGTTCTTTCTACATTACAAAATAAAAGATGCTCATCTGAAAGTACTAGTTGCTAGCATTACCTAGATTCCTAGATATTATTTTAAATAATAAATGGGTTTTAAAAAAGTATTATGGTAGCATTCATAATTATAATATTGATTATAACGTGTATTTCATTATTCGCGTATTTGGCACAATGTTTTATTTTTGTGTTTTTTATATCCTTATATATTTTGCCTTAACGTAGCTCTAAATTATGTATAACATTAAATTAATTAAAAAATAAGTTAAAAGTTTTAAAAATCTTAATCTTAAATGATTGCACACTTTATTCCCGTTGAAATATGTAACATGTATGAAGTATTAAATGGAATATAGGGCACTACATTGGTACACCAAGTGTAGTGAGTCTTGATCATTTGTTACATGAAGGCTGAAGAGGATTATAAGTATTTTTATTTCACTGGTGAAACGTGGCACTTTTACTTACTCATAAGTGTGGAACTGTAATTTTATGAAAAACGCAGACCATACACATATGTTTTTTTAATTCAGATTTTTCGTTTACTCATTAAATTAAAAAAAACCTCAAAGCCAAAGCTAAAAACATGAATAAAATAAATGCAGTTTCATACTTTTTTATTATGGGTGAAAACGCCTAAAATATTATGAGCAGTCGCTGTAGGTTTTCCCCATGTAAACCTAATCTCGCTTCATCGTCAAAGTTCTCCTAAGTGCTAGGTTTTCATGCAAGGATTGCACCCGCAGGGGAAGTTTTCTTAATTTTCCATACCCATTTTCTTTGATATGGAGCTTCACACTTCCGCAGTAATTAAATTTCAAATTCGTGAGGGAATTGAGATATTTTGGAAAAGTTTCTGGATTCATTTATACACAACTTTTAAGCAGCGAGGTATCTGTATAGAAAAGTTTAGAAATTTTTGATTTGAATGTAATTTTAAAATCTTTAATTTCACATAAATAGTTTATGTTTCTCATTTAAATAGCGACAATGGAGTGGAAAAAGTTACCAAGCGACAAAATACCGTCCGTCAAAAGCTATCAACAAATATATATACGCCCTATGACACACACACATATACACCGTGTTTCAATATGACACTACAAAATTTGAGTATATCATGAGAACTCAAATGTTTCTTTTTAAATAAAAAAAAAAAAAAAAAAACACCGGAAGGTAATTCTGTATTCATGGTATTCTGAGAAAAAATCCTGAAAAAAAATTTCAAGCATAGAATTTCTGATTTAAAAAAAAAATCTATAAAAAGTGTCGCATGTAATACTGGCTTAACTGTTGGGTATGGTAACCGGGGCGGGCGGCGCGCCGCGGCGCAGGCCTCCTCCCAGGCCCATGGGTATTGCGTATAGTCCGTCTCGTGGCGAGGTGCTGATAGGCTACCATGCGAGGTCGCGGAGTCGATATGAACTATTCCTTTAAATGTGTTTTTACATATTTGTTTTAATGTCATAACATTTTTCGATACGAGTATAAAATTTCTCCAGATTCTTTTTGTTTTTACTTCCCAATCACCTGTAAAAAACTACTGGAAATTCATATTAAATCATTTATATAATAGATTATTGATATTAATAGGTACACACTACCAAAGAATATATAAATATTTTAACTATCTATACGCGGAGTAACGAAACTCATATTAAAACCTGAAAACTGGTGAATCTACATCATATTTGGAGTCGAATGTGTAATATGACTTTTTAATCTGAGCTTGAAAATTTTTTCTTTTTCTTCTCGTAAAAGCTTTCATAAGTATGGTAGATTAAGTTGAATTCCACAAATTCGTATTAAAATGTGGAATTTTCATTGTTTTCTCTATGAAAAGCAAACGAAATTTGATAACAATTTGACAAAATTAATAGAAAAAAAATCAACTTCTTACTCAATTTTCTCGAAAACTATGGGTCACATAAAAAAATTCAAAATCGACTCCAAATATTACGTAGATTCACTGGTTTTCTGCTTGTACATCGAGTTTTTTTTACGCCATGTATGTTACCTTGAATACTCATTTGTTTAAAAAATGAATAAAATCATTTTTAATGTGTGAATATCTAGGAAGACAAAATAATGACGTGAATACAACAAAAGTAATCAAAAAAGAAAAAGATACGACGCTAAAAAAAAACGAAGGAGAATTGACTTTATTATTAAAATATGGCGAAATAAAAA
This sequence comes from Micrasema minimum, assembly GCA_022494985.1. NCBI lineage: Eukaryota > Metazoa > Arthropoda > Insecta > Trichoptera > Brachycentridae > Micrasema > Micrasema minimum. Next base: position 68,172 of record JAGVSP010002067.1, on the reverse strand, counting down.
AACTCCCTTTTTTAAAAGTACTTTCGTTCTCCGCACCATATTCAATGGTCACACAGTAATGGTGTTTTTGTGTTTTTTTTTGTTGTTTACATTTTTTTGATATGATTTGGTTTTTTTTTTGGGGGTATTTTTTTATCAACCCCCACGGGGTGGGATGCTGGAGGTGTTAGGGTGGGTGTGTTGGGGGGGGTGTGGCTGCCCCCCCCACCCACCCCCCCCCCCCCCCCCCCCCCCCCCCCCCCCCCCCCCCCCCCCCCCCCCCCACCCCCCCCCCCCACCACCCCCCCCCCCCCTCCCCCCCGTGTGGGGGGAGGGGGGGGGGGGGTAGGAGGAGGGGACTGTGGGGGGGAGGGGGGGGGGGGGGGGGGGGGGGGGGGGGGAGGGGGCCCTGAGGTGGGGGGGGATGAGGAGGTTGGGGGGGGTGTGGGGCGGGGGACTGGGGGAGGGGAGGGGGGGGGTTGTGGGGGGGGGGGGGGGGTGGGGGGGGCGGGGGGGGGGGGGGGGGGGGGGGGGGGGGGGGGGGGGGTCGGGTGGGGGGGGGGGGGGGGTGCTGAGACGCCACCGGGGGGTCGGGGGGGGGTGGTTGGGGGGGGGGGGGGTGGGGGGGGGGGGGGGGGGGGGGTTTGGGGGGGGACGGGGGGGCAGGGGGGGGGGAAACGGGGGGGGGGGGGGGGGGGGGGGGGAAATAAGGGGTATTGGGGGGGGGGGGTTCTTCGGTTGGGTGGGTTATTGGGGGTCTGGGGGGGGGCACGGGGGGTTTTGGGGGGGGGGGGGGGGGGGGGGGGGTAGGGGGGGGGGGGTTGGTGAGAAGGGGTTTTGTTGGGGAGGGGAAGTGGTGGGTGGGAGTTGTGGGTGAGGGGGGGGGGGGGGGGGGCGGGGGGGGGGGGCGGGGGGGGGGGGGGGGGGGGTCTTTTTTGGTTATTATGGGGGTTGGTATTTTTGGTTGTTGTTTGGTATGGGGAGGGGGAGTCGGGGGGGGTGGGGGGGGTGGGGGGGGGGGTTTCTTGTGTTATGCTTGGTTTAAAAAATTGAATTTTTTAGTTTTGTATTTGCTTGGGGGTTTTTACTGGGGGGTCTTTTTTGTGCCCCCCCCGTGTGGGGGGGGGGGATGGGGGGGGCTGTCGGGATATCTGGGGGGGGGGGGGTGGGGGGATGGGGAGTGGGGCTTTTTTTAGGTTGGATTCCCCCCCCCCCCGGGGGGTTTTGGGGGGTTAGGGGTGTTTTGGGGGGGGGGGGATTGGAGTGTGGGGGGGGGTGGATTGGGGAGGGTTGGGGGGGGGGGGGGGGGGGGGGGGGTGCCGGGGGGGGGTTTGGGGGGTGGCGGCCGGGTGGTCGGGGGGGGGGGGGGGGGGGGAATGGGGGGGGGGAAAAGGTTGGCTGTTGTGGTTCCCACCCCCCCCACATCCAACCCCCACCACCCCCCCCCCACCCCACGGTGTCTCCCCCCACCCCCCCACCACCAGGTGTGTGGGAGAGGGCGGGTTGGGAAGTGGGGGGACGAGGGGGTTGAGTCTGAGTTTCTCCCCCCCCCCCCTCCACCTGGGTGGGGAGGAGAGCTGGTGTGGGCCCTTTTTTTACGGTGCGGGTTGCGTGGGGTGGACACCACTCCCTCTCCCCCCCCCCCACCCGGGGGCTGGCGAGGGGCGGGGGGGGCGGGGAGGGGTGGGGGGTGGTGTTGGGTTTGGTGGGTTGGGGGGGGAGGGAGGGGGTGTCGGTGTTGTGTTGTGTTTTGGGGGTGTGTTTTGTTTTTTTTTTTGTTTTTTTTTTGTTTTGTTTTTTATTTTTTTTTTTGTTTACCCCCCACCCCGTGTGTTGTGGGGGCGGGATGTTTGGTGTTGGTTCCCCCACCCTGTCCCCCCACCCCCATACCACATCCCCCACAAGGGGACCCCCCCGTTTTGTGTTGTGTTTGGTTATTTTTTTTTGTTTGTCTTTTTTTATTTTGTTTTTTAACTGAAGTGAGTATTGGGTTTTTTTGTTTTGTGGGGCTGTGAAAGTTGGTTTGTCATGGGTATTAACGTATTTTGTTTTTGTTCCATTTAGTTATTTTTTTTTTTTTTTGAGTGCGGTGGGTGTGGTTCCCCCCAACCGTTGTTTTGGGGGCTGTTGTTATTGTTCCCCCCACCCCTTATATTGGGTATTCTATATTATCCCCCGTGGGTGCTACGGCTACGTAGTTGGGATTTTTGTGATCTGTGTTAGGTTTCGGGTGGGTTGGAGGGAGCGTGTTTGTGTTGGGTAATAAACCCTGCAACCCCCCCACTTTATGATGGGTTGGGATAAATAAAACGGCCGTCCGGGGGAGTCTCACCCAAGGGATTGTTAGGGGTTGGGATAGTGCGGTTGTGGGTCCCCCCCCCCCCCACACCGTGGTGTAGGGTGGGGGTGTTGTGGTGGTGAGGGGTGGACGGGCAGCGGGGGTCGGGGTGTGGTGGTATGTGTGAGTTTGGGGATGTGGGGTGTGTGTGGGGGTCGGTTTTCTGTTATTTTCTCTCCGCTTTCAACAACCCAACCCGTTTATTTTAATAGGGGGCCGGGAATTTTTTTTTTTTTCTTTTTTTTTTTTTTATATCATTTTTCCCCCCCCCCCCGTTTATTTCACGTTTTTGTTTTGTGTCCCCCCCCCCGAGGGCCCCCCCCCCCCCCCCCGAGGTTGGGGTTGGGGTGGGGGGAGGGACCCAAACCACCCCCCCCCCCCCACGGGGGGGGGGGGAGTGGTTGGCACATACCACCCCCCCCCCCCCCCCCCCCCCCCCCCCCCCATGACCGGTGGGGGGGGGGTGTCACCTAGTGGGGAGACGGACGTAAAAACGGTGGTCGGTAGGTGCAGCGGGGGGGGCGGCTGCGCCGTTTTGGTATTATGTATTGGGGTCACCCCCCTATCGTTCAACATGGGGAGTTTTTATTCCCCCCCCACCCCCAAAAAACCCCCCCGTTTGTTTTTTTGTATTACTCGTTTTTTCGTATTTGTAGTCTAGTTATTGTATTTTTTTTTTTTTCCGATCTTTTTTTTTTAGTTTATACCCCCCCCCCCCCCCCCCCCCCCACCCCCTCCCCCCCCCCCCCCCCCCCCCCCCCCCACCCCCCCCACCCAACCCCCACACCCCCCCCCCCCACCCAGTGTAGACCCCAACTGTTTTGTCGTTAGCCATGAGTGGGGTCGGGGCCCCCCACCCCCTCCCACCTTCATGTGGCACGAGGGTCAGGGGTAGGGCAGTGGGTGGTCTGAACACAAACCGTAGGTAGGGAGCAGGGGGGCGGCGGGGGGTTGTACATGGGGAAGGGGGCAGCAGGGGATGTTGCGGACTCCTCATCTACCCCCCTGGTGTGGTGGCATTCGAGGGAGGTTTAGTCGGGGTAGGGTGTGCACAGCTGGGAAGCGCACCCAGGTTCAAGCGGGTGGTGATAGGGGGGGGTGTGCGGGATCGGCGTCTTTGTGTAACGGGCTGAGGTGGGGGGGGATTGCTGGAAGGGGGGGGTGGTGGGTGCGGATCCCCCCTCCCCCCACCGGGTGTGGGTGGAATCATAGTGGGGTTAGGGGGGGGACTGTGGGGGGGGCGGGGACTGGACGGTGTAGGGGTGGGATAGGTGGAGCGGTGAGAAGTCCCGTCCCGACCATTGTGGTGTTGTGTTTGGGTGGTATTCTTAGTTGATTGCTTTTTTTTCGTTTTTTTGTGTTTTGACCTCTCAACCTAACCGCCACCGGGCGGACCAGGGGTTGTGTCTTTGGGGGTGTTGGGCTGTGCGCACTACCCACCTCCCCCCCCCCCCCCACCCCCCACCCCGGTGGGGACGGGGTGTACCACCGGCCGGTGAGGTGGGTTGGGATTGGGTGGGTAAACTGGGTGGGCTGGGGGGTGGTGTTGTCGTGTTCCCCCCCCCCCCCCCCCCCCCCCCCCACACCCGGGCACTCCCCCCGGGGGGGAGTGGTAGTTTTGCCCCCACGGGGGGAGCTTGAGGCGGTCCCCCCCCCACACGACTTCCGTCGGGAGGTGAGGGGGGTGGTTGTTAGCCCCCCCCCCCCCGAAGGGAGGGGGGGACGTATTTTTTTTTTTATTTTTTTTTCCGTTTTGTATTTTTTTGTTAATTTCTTTCTTATTTTTTTATAAAAAAAAAACACCACAGTTTTTTTTTTTGCATCGTTTTTTTTTTTATTTCAACCCCCCGTAATTTGTTTTGTGTTCCCCCGTTGTGTTGGTCCCCAGGTGGGGTAGACACACTGTTTGTTAGATCCCCCCACCCCCCCCCGAGAAATAGGGTTCCCACCCCCCCCCCCCCCCCCCCCCCCCCCCCCCCCCCCCCCCCCCCCCCCCCCCGGTGGTTTGAGTTGTTCACACACACACAGTGGGATGGTGGTTCCACCCCACCGGAGACACAATGGAGGGTGCGGACACACACTTAATTCGTGAATGGTTGGGTGTGTTACAACCCCTGGGAGAGGGCGTTGGAGTTGGGATCCATCCCGTTCGGACACGGGGTGTGTGTGTGTATAGTTGGTAGTTCACAGGTTGGGGTGTTACCCCCCCCCCCCCCCACCCACACCCCACCCCACCACAACTCCCCCACCCCCCACCCCGGGGGGGGTGGTGGGGAGGGGGGGGGGGGGACCACTGATTAATTAGATCTTCATTCATATGCTTGTTTGCTGTTTGTATAGATATTTGTCCCATTTCGTCGAGGATAACTGACATTCGTCATCAAAGGCTAAGGACCCCCTCCCCACCAGTGAACCTGTGTAGTGTATAATTATTTTTGGCAAGTTGATAGTATGTAGTGGCTGGAGTCCATTGTTGATGTTGGGTGGAGTAGCTTGTGCTGGAGGGGCGGGGATTGGGGGGGGGTCCGGGGGGGGTTTGGTTGGAATGGTGGGCTGGGTTTGTGGGGGCGTATAAGGGGGAGGTAGGGGTTGTTGTGGGTGTGCCTCGGGTCTTGGGTCACCCTGGTTTACCTTGTAGTGTGGTTTACCATATAGGTTCTAGGGTCGACCGGGCACCGTTGCTTTCTGTACGGTTTGTTTTTTCTCAAGAATGAGTTCACATGCCCTAGCTTAATTATTATAATGTATGGCCAACACGGGACACGATGGTTTATGGTTACGGTTTTTCTCTTATTTTTTTACCCAGCAGACAGCTATCATAGTTTTTACTCACGTTCCTTGTTTTTGTCGGTCCCCAAAGACCGGGTTTGCTCCCTGAGCGCCCTCCCGTGAGCGTGGTAGCTAGGTGCCAGCCCAATTCAACTGCCGAGACGGATAAAAAAAGTAATTTTGGACAAGCAAACAAAACTATTATTTACTTGTTCAGGACTCCCCCTTCCGACGCCGGGAGGGCCGAAGACGTCCCCACGTGGGACTGTAGGGGTGAACCCTTACCTTACTTTTTGGGGGGGGGGGAACTTCCGAGTCTCGGGTTTCAGGGTTGGAGGTTGGAGTGCGGGGAAAAGAACACACCACTGGTTGGGGCTATAGCCGCGTAGCAAGTGTTGGAGGGGGGTCGTGGGGGGGGAGTTGGCGTGGGTTGGAGGTGTTAGGGGAATAGTAGGGGTGAATAATGGAAATGGGGGCAGGTGGAGGCTAGATAGGGTTGGTTGTTAGAATTTAGAGTGATTTGTTGTTCATGCTTTGAAATAAGCTCAGACTTGTTTTATTTTATTATGGCTTCACACCCCCCCCCCCTACGACGGAAGGGGAAATTTATACATGGGGAGAGTTTGTGTGAGTTGTGTGTGCCGGTTTTCGGGGCGCAAGCGGGTGGGGGGTGCTGGTGACCCGGGGCGGGCGCTCGACTGGGGGATTTGATTCAAGTTTTCTCCGGATGGGCGGAGCGGGGCGGGTGGGTCTGTGGATTTGGGGGGGAGGGGGGGAGAGGACACAAAAGTTTAAGGCGTTTTTTGGGTTGGTGGATGGGAGGTGGGGGGGGGTTATTTATACTGGGATGGTGGTTGGGGTTGTACGAGGAGTTATGATAGGGGGGGAGGGGGGGGGGTGGGGGTGGGTCAGGGCGGGGTTTTTTTTCTCATTAATATGGGGGGTTGGTTTATTTATTAATTGTCATTCGGATATAGGTACGTTTTGAATGGGATCCCAGTAGGCATTACGCATGTTCCCTTTCTTTATGTGGGTAAGCATAATTACGTTGCGCGGGGATGCTTCCCACAAAGGCATTAGGCGGTGCGGGACAAGCAGGTGACATATAGCGGACGACGCGGACCCGTGAAAATGAAGGGCGAGCACCCGGCCACGATAGGCGAACCCCTTCGCACCGCGCAGACCGTGATGCCGTATAGTCAGTGGTCTCTACTGCCTTGATGAGTCCCTCTTTTTTTCCGCTCTACTGCCCCCGTATCACCACTTACCTCCCAAGTTAGTCGCGCCGTGCATGCGCGCCGGGTTCCGGGTGGGGGGGGGTCGAGCGCGGTGCCATAGTCTACGGGGTGTCTCGCGCCGATCGCTGGGCGACGCGAGGAGCCGCCAGCTAGTCGGGCTGTGCGGGGGCCGCTTCCCTTCCCCCCTATATTTCCCGTCGCTTTTCCTTCTCTTTTATTTTGGCTGTGTTCTCCTGACCGCCAAAAAACTGTCGCCGCACGGCAATACATCTAATTCCATCAACAGTGGACCATAGTCTCCACCCTCGATACCCCAAAAAAGAAAAAAGGAAAGAAATAAAGGGAATGAAGAAAAAAGGGAAAAAAAAAAATAGAGTACCAAAATCTGTGGCCGGAGAGGGGATCCGGGGAGTCGGGGATTCGTGTGTACGCAGTCGTTGATATTGGGTGGTTTGGGGTTGTGTGAACGTCTTCATCTCCTCTCGCAAAAAAAAAAAAAGAAAAAAAATAAGAAAAAAGAAAATCGGGAATGGAAAGTATGGATAAAGCACAAGGAAACAATAGGAAAAAGAAAACAGATAAGAGATCCAAAAAGGGGAATGAACTGGAACAGTAAGAAGGGAGCCCGCGTTTGTTATGTGGCGGGGTAAGGATGGTGGTGAATAACGGGGGGGGTGGCGTGCGTAAAAACAAAAAAAGATATGCGGCGTGTTAAAAGGATTTAGTTCCAACTATGGTTTGGGGGGTTGCGAGACACTGGGCAGCTCGTCGAGGTGGTAGGCGGACGGGCGGCGACTAAGGGGCTAGGGGGTTCGGGTGGGGTTCGGGACGGGGCGAGGGGGGGTGACGGCACGGGCGTTGGGGCGAGGCGGTTGCTCGCCCGCCCACTTAAGTGGCGTGGGGGAAGTCACGGCAGATGGGCGCGGGGGGGGGCAGGTGGAGGGCGGTCGTCGAGGAGGCAAGGTGGGTGCTTCACGTTAAGTGGCGGGCGGTGCAGTGGGAGGGAGGGGGTCGCGGGTGGCGGTCCAGGAGCGTATGGGCGGGATCCAGACGTTCTTGGACGGTGGTGCCGTAGGGGGAGCCCGGGTAGGCAGAGGCCAATTGTGTTTTTTTGTGGGGGGGGGCAGCTGGGAGGGTGGGGTGTCTGCGGGGTAGGGTGTGGAGGTGGGTTATGGTGTATGGCGTGGGGAGTGCTATGATATAACAAAAAAATAAAAAAATAAAATTAAAAAAAATATTAAAAATAAAATCTATTTTTCCCCGCAGTAGGAATTAACTAAAAAATAAATGGATAAACCAAGACAAAGGACTGGACACTAAAAAACAGGGGGAAAGAAGAAATAAAAAAGGACAAAAGAAAAACATCAAAGAAAACAGAATACAAAAAAGAAAAAAAAAAGAAAAAACACACAAAGGACACATATGGGGATAGGGGGACTCGTGGGTAACATTTCTGGGCAAAAACAAAAGGGGGGAGGAAGCCTACGCGCCGAGGAAAGCCGTGGGTTTAAGGGGGGAAGCGCCGTACGGGCGGTCGGGTGGACAGAGGTCCGGTGCGCGGCTGCCCGGAGAGAGGGAGATAGCCTACGCGGTTTGCGGCGCGTGTGTGGATCGTCTGGCGAGGATGCCGCAGACGGCGTGTTGTTGAGGGGGCCTGCCGCAGTAGTAACCCTGTCGTTTCGGCACGAAGAGGCTAGTTGCGGTAGGGTGACAGGTCGAGTGGGGGTGGCTATGGTAGGCGGCAGGGGGTATTGATAGAACCCCCATGTATGCCCCGCGGTCCGGTAGAGTAAGTGTTGCTATGGTCTCGATTGCTGGAAACCCCCAATGGGTGATTGTGGGGGGGGGGGGGGTTGTTAGACCTGTTTTCTGGGGTTGGGGGGGTTTAGTTGGAGGTGGAAACAATTCGGGGTTGAGGGACAGTGTGGCGGGGTGGGGGGGGGGTGGGTTTGTGGTGGGTGAGGGTGACCGGTGGGGGGGGGGGGTGGGGTAGGAGATGGGGGGGTGGTTGTGCGTAGGGGTGGAAGCGAGTGTATTCTGTGAGGTACCACCCGGTGTGTTATCAGTGGGAATATGTCAAAATGGGGGTGGGTTGGTGCGTGGGTTTAATTGGGTGTACATGATTTAATTGCGGAGTTTTGTTTATCTCTAGGTGGCCTTTCGTAATTTGTATTTAGTTTATTGTTATGTGTTTCTCGGGCTGGTTGCCTACTTGCTGTTGGCTATTATTTTTTTTTTTTTTTTTTTTTGCCTTTGTAGGGGAATTTTTAATTTTATTTTTTTTTTCTGTTTATTTTTTTTTTTTTTTATGTCCTTCTATTATTAATAATGGTGTCAAATAAAAAAAAAATTATGGGTTGCGTTGCATACGGGTGGGTTTGTGGTACAAATCTAACGCGGGCATTGTTCTGTGCTTCACACTTTTATTTGTCTGCGTTGAGGAAGAAAAAGAATAAAAATTTTCTATTGTTAATGGGAAATTAAATTAAACATATAATTAATATAAAAAATAAAATAAAAATATATTATATATTAATAATTAAAAATAAAAATTTAAAAATAATAATAATTATAAAATGTGTGTATAATATTATTATATTAAATATCTGATGAAAAGTTCTTGGATGGGTTCATATGGAGTCGTCGATGGGTTTCATAGCGACCCCCTTCCCGATCGCTATAGACACGGAACCAGCCATTGTGGTCCGGACTATGATGTAGGAGAAGGGGGGAGAAGCGTGACAGGTGCGAGAGGGTGATTTGATAAATTTAAAATTTAATAAAAAAGATAAACCCTGTTTTAATTGGTAGTGCTGCAGGTATCTTTTATAATCATTTATTAGATATAAACAAAATTGGACCAGCAGCGACGCCGTGGGGGTTTAGGTTTTTGGATGGTGGGGGTAAAGGGTGGGGGGTGGTGATTGTCCAAGTGCAACATTGTGTGATCTAGGAACACATTAAAAAAAATAGCCTCCCTAAAAATTTTAGTACCCACCCCACGCGCACACCCCGCCCGCTTCCCCCTTAAGGCTCTTTGTCTCCGTTTTTTCTTTTATTAGACTAATATAAAGAGAAGAAAATTAACTCTCGCAAACAGGGTGTGGGGGGGCCGTGTTGAATTCGGATGGATTTTAATGTATCTTATTTTATTAGCCATAAGGTAACGGCCGTCTACCACACGTTTTTTTTTATTTTTTAATTTCGTTTCCAAGTGGTGCATGAAAAGTAGAAAAATAGAAAGGAAAAGAAAGAAATTTATTCAAGGACGGTAAAAAACAAAAATAATAAAAATGTTAAATAATAAAGGGATTTAATAAAAAAAAATAATATTAAAAATAAAAAAAAACAAATAAATATATATATATAATAAATTTATGATTAATAAATAAAATAATAATAATAAAAAAAAATTAAAATTAAAAAAATTTTAAAAAATAAAATAAAAAAAAAAAAATAAAAAAAAATAAAATTTAAAGAAAAAAAAACGGGTCAGACGAACTTGCCTTGATTTGTGCTATTGTCTTCAGTTCGAGGGTTTACCACTGGTTGACGTCAATGTCTCACTGCGCCCAAGGTCCTGCCTTACCCTCTTCAGGCCTGCACACAGGGGACGCCCGTGGTACTAAAATTTATTTAACCCTTATTTTCCGTTTACAATTTTAATTTGTGTTTTTATAGTGTTAATAAGTTTTTTATTGTGGTATTTTCGGTTGTAAATCAATCGAGGAACATAAAAATAGACTTTAATAATTAAACAATTGAAATGGTTTTGGATATGTGTGCAAGAGACACTAATTGGGGGAAGAGGGGTGGGGGTAAGATTTGGGGTGTGGGTGTTTCTGTTTAAGGTATGCCAACGAGCCTGTATGAAGCGTCAAGCACGACCTCTGAGGGGCCCGTAAAAATTATGGTTTTAGACTTGTGTGGTATTCATGTTTGGTTAAGACACATTTTGTATGTCACCCTCATTATTAATTATATTATTTTCTTGTAGTACACGTAACTTCCGGTGGTTTTTGTTCGGAGTTATGCATTCAGTTGCCCATATGCACCATTAAGGCAAACGGCTAATCATTCATCCATGCTGTTTGAATGAGGGGGGAACAGTGGAGAAAGTTAGGCGGATGGATTAGATGGTATTTAGTGAGTAGTAGTGTAGTGATCGATACTCCTAAGTAGTCGATATTAATACTCTTCGTGTATTCACGCTATTCAGTTAGTGTTTGCTGATGCTCCTCAATTTAGACTCCGGCGTTGCCTGTCTTTTCTTACTGATTTGCACAACCAAAAATTTACTGTACCCCAAATCACCTCATTCTTAGATTCATACGAAATACCTCCCCACCCTAGCTAATAAAGAGCGATAGTTCCGCCAACCACCCAAATTGCCAACTATTGTCTTTTATTAAAAAAATATAAAAAAAATTAAAAAAAATCAAATTTGTTCATCCTTACGGGAGATTTTAAATATTCCATACCAAGAAATTTGTCCCCAAAGGGTCTCCTCCAAGGGTTGTTTTTAAATAAATTAGGGGGGCGTCCGTTTGTCTGTGGAAGAAAATGATTCAAGGGATACTTATATTGTGGGTGGAGCTATCAAAGTGGATATCTTTAAAAAAACCCTCTTTTTGTAATCATTAACACTTTTTTAAAAATTTAACCGCCTCCCTGTTGTGCTGTGATTTGATGAGGCTAGGTTGATATGAGGCTGGGTGTTAATCTTTTTTTTCTTGGAAGGGTGTATATTAAAATTAGTAGCGGCCCCTCCCCGCCGCGTCTGTGGCTCTCCTCACGTCCTACCCTTTCTCGTGTAATCGCTACGTCCGCCATTCTCCCGCGCTCGTCATCACTCGTCTTCTCCATTCCTCTCCATTCCGCCCGCACACCACCCCTTCCCCGCCTCGCCCTCCTCTTCCTAGGTCACTTCTCCCGTCTTAGGAGGAACTTGAAAGCTTTATTATGTTTTATTTAACACAATTATTCTTTATTTAGCACCACAAAATTATGGCAGGGGTGGAAATTTAATTTGGGAAATGTCAGTTTCTATCTATTCGTCAGTAGTTAGTAATTCATTTTTTTAATTCATGGCGGTGACAAGATAGAAAGAAGGCGTTAATTTTGGAGGAAGGGAGATGATTTTTTCGATGATTTGATGTTTTTGAAACGTCCACTTCGATTTAGCGACCGAGCTCCCTGCCCTGTGTTCGGCTGTCACCGTACACTGGCTGGCGCGTCTGCACGGCCTTCGCCGGGTCTAGTTACAGCGTGCCGTCGCACAGTTCACGCCCGTCTGGATTGGATTGGTGATTTCCTGCCTGGCTCGTTTTTTAAAAAATAATACGTTTTACTTGAATTTCTGACCAAATAGCTAAAACACATTTTTTTTTTAAAAAAATATATTGTATTGATTTTATATATTTTTTTCCCCCATGGCTTGCAAAAAAAAAGATCATTAGTAAAATACAAAAATACGGGATCCATGTAGTCATATTTGGCTTTTGCAATAATAATAATTTTTAAAAAAACAACAGGGCAGAATCAGAGAATAGCTCTGGGGAAAACGAACATTCGGATTATCTAAGCGTTTTTTACAGGTCTAATTACCCTTTCCCCGGCGCTGTCTTCCCCCCCCAATCCCTGCCCTAGTATATCCATCCCTTGTCTCCCCTCTCCCAATTCCTCCCCCCCCCTCGTCCCCCCCCATCCCCCTCCCCCCCCCCCACCCCCTCCATCCTCCCCTCTCTGTTCTGTTTGTAACCCCCCCCCCCCCCCCCCCATTTCCCCCCCCCCCCAACTTCTTCCCTCACCCCCCCCCCCCCCTCCCCCCCCTGCTTCCCCCCCCTTCCCCTCCCATTCCCTCCTCCCCCTTTCCCCCCCTCCCCCCCACCCCCCCTCCACCACGCCCCCCCCCCTCCCCTAACCCCCCTACTCCCTCCGCTCCTCCTGTTGCGCTCCTCCCCCCCGCTGATTCTTGTGTCTTGTTTGCTTTGTTACGCCTTGTGTTTTGTAATGTGGTGTTACTTCTTTGGTGTAAACACTGTATAAAGTGGGCGCCATCCATTCATCATTGATTTATTCCCGTTGTGTCGTCGTTGGTATTTACAATATAGTCCCTACTTCGCCTCAGGTTATCACCTGGAAAACACAATTTAATTTCTGTCAAATTATAACAGGCTCCGGAGGAAATAAGGAAATTCGGCGGAAATTCGTATTATTCGGAAAGAAGGGAAGAAGAGGCATTCTTTTTGCATAAAGGTTCCGCAGGGTGAGTTGGTTGTTCGAACTAGGGGGCGGGGGGTTTTGTTCATTCCCGCATTCAGGGGCGGGTGTGCCGGTCTATGGGCCTGGGTTGGTCAACGGTTCGGGGTCAAACCGAAATTTTATTGACAGTTTGTGGATTCATATGAATATGTATGTGGTTTGCAACCGGGGACATGGCACCTGAAGCGTCGTACGGTGTTTACTAGGAAATTATCAATTACAAGGATCGGATGAGTAAACAAGTTAAAATCTATGGGATATAGACGGATAATTCTAAAAGACCGGGCAAGACTACGCGGTATAATAGAGAGGAATCATCATACCTTCAGGTATGTTATTGGTTTCTTGTTAATCTTCTTGAGTTTTGTGGTGGGCTGTGTGGCGAGTTGTTTGGTTGGTGTGTTCTTGTTTTTTTTTTTGTGAGTTCCAAATGCCAAGGTGCCACTGGGGCACCATTTGTGTTAGTGCGGATAAGGGGGAAAAGTGGGGGAAAAATATAAAATATATTGCTAGATAACATAAATTATTTGTTTTGCATCTAATACTTTTACGGGACCTACTGAATTGAATTCTTATGTTTTTACTGTCAGGTTCCAAATTGGTTTTTTTTTTTTTTTTTTATTTTGAGTTCTTTATTTTTTTATTTCTTTTTTTCTTTTAACTTTTTTTTTGATTTTTTTAATTTTTTTTTTAACGATGCTTGGTGTTTTTTGTTTTTTAATTTTTTGTCTTATTTTTAGTTTTATTTTTTGTTTTTCTTGGTCTTATTTTTTGTTTTTCGTTTTTTTCTTTTTTTTTTTTTTAAAACACTGTGAAACCTAATTAACAATTCGGTCATATAACTTGATTTCAATGACCATCTCTAACCTAACCCTTTTTTAGAATTTTATCGGTCGTTTTTCAATATTAATTCAAGGAAAAGAAATAGACCAAAGTTCGAATTCGTTTTTTGGATGTTTTAAATTTTTGGGGAAAAATTGACGGCGATAATAGCTACAAACTTGGCCAATTGAATTACGGGCGATGGGGAATCTTTCAATTATGCAATGGATTGGTTTCAATATGATCTAATCTTAAAAATGCTTCTAATTATTTGTCCTATTGTCTCATCTATAGGAACAAAACTTGAATTTTTAGGACATCTTGTAGAATTTAGAATTCCCCTAACGAAAGCAATCTTTGTTTTCTTTTATTCTTGAACAATTGACTTCGAGTTAATATAGTCCTCTTGCTAAACAAAATTATTCATGTTTACCTTAAAACTTCTTAATAATATCCTCAAAATTAGTAAGGTCGGTAATCATTTTTAACTCAATATTCTGTTGCATTTTCACGTTGTGTGTGTTCTATTAAAATTATGAAATTAAACTACTTTTTTTATTTTTTATTACGCAACCCAATGTTTCGGAGGGGGGTGGGGGAGATGACACCTATTCCTTCTTCAGGGCTTTTGGTTAATTATAATTTAAAATTTAGAAGTAATAAGTCCGCTAACTAAAAAAATTTTGTTGAGACTAGGATTAAATCTCGTGTTATAAATCTGTGTTTCAACTTTCGTAATTTTATAAGTGTCTTGCACTCCCAATGTTGCACCGATATTGTTCTGTTGTTTTTCCCCCCCGTGCCCCCCGTCTTCACTCCCCTCCACCTCTTATCCCAGTAACCTGGTCAACAACACTTTCACATTTTGATGTTTAGCGACTATTACTTAATTTTTTTAAAATTATTTAATTATTCAAAAGCCATTGGGCTATCTACCATAATGATGAAGGAGTAGTGTCATCGAGTAAACCGGTTGGCGTGTAAAAAATAAAAAAGCAGTATAAAAACGAAAGTCTGTTTTAAATTTCATAATTAAACATATATTAGTAGTAAGAAAATACACCGTGTGTGCCTGAAGTGACCCACTAGTGGTACGTCACTATGTCAGTTGCTAATCTACGTCCTCACTAGGCATCTACGTCACACGTTTCAAAGTAGTGAGTATACACGGGTGCAAGTGTAAACTTCGATGTACAACCCAAACGACTGACGAGAACCGACATCGTATTGGAGACGATTGTGTAATATGACTTTTTATTCCTGAGCTTAAAAAAAATGTACTGGTCAAATAAAGAAAAATTGCTCAAAATCTTATAAAACGCGTTTTTTTTAATTTGTTTTCTTTATGGATCAGGACCTTTATCTATTCACTAAATACAGTGATATTTGATAATCAATTTGCAAAAAAACGAAACTGCTCGCAACTTCGACTCGAATATTACTCGAAAACACCCTTAGTATGAACCCTTCAAAATAACTGTTCTCCATTACATGAACAAAATTACCACAATTATTAGTAATTCACTGGTTTCCCGCTTGAACGTCGAGTTTTGTTTTTTTTAAGTTTTTTAAATCCTCTAGAATCGGTAACTAAGAAAATTTTGGATAATTAAACAGGGTTGTTGTTTCTGAAATGGTACCATACGAAGCGTATATATCTTTCTTAATTATTAATAGTAATGAATACTGCTAAAAAACATAGACAAGATTAAGTTTTCGAATTAATTACACCTTGAAATTGATTGATGAAATAAAGCAAGTTTCAAACTCGCAGCATGCAATAGATTAAAAAGTACTAAAAAAAATAGGACTTTAAGAACTAACCAAGGAAACACCTTCCAGTACAACCTCGTTAACTAGGTTAACCAGATACACCCAACGCAAAGTAGACGTCCACAAATACGCATTCGTAATTAGTAACGCCCATGTTAGCAATCTTCACAATTGCATGATTTATTCAGCAGTTCAAATCCTGGAACTCTGTCGAACGGTTATCCCCTTGACATGGTACTGTATAACCCACCAGCGACAGTACAGAAACTCTGAAACAACATGGCTATTGAATATTCTATGTTACATGCTAATGACCATTTCCACTCCAAACGTGTGAATTGTATATTGATAGAGACTTCCTCTAACCTAACTGACATATCCGCTTATCATCGCGACAATTCATAACCGACACATTCCGGAAACTACTATATATACACCGTTTCGCACGAGTAAACCGCGATCTACTCCAAAATATGAATATTCATACAATTCTGAGAAAAAAATCACAGAATAAATTTTTTCCAAAATACGGCATCTAATTTCCTTAAAAAACATGTTAATCTAAGTTCATAAAATCTGGTCACCCGCTGAAATGGGGTTCAATTTTTACTGAACATGGCTAACAAACTACGCCACTGACCTGCCAAATTCTGCAGTTAGAAATTCATTTTAATGTCCGAAATCAAAATTAGATTGGCGTTCTTTAACAACATTTTGAACGTATACAACTACTTGTCGCCACCATTACTGGATTCATACCATGTGGGCTGATATCAGACATTATTGAATATCCCAACAGAGACAGGAGAAACTCTGAAAAACGAATGTGGGTTATCTAGGCGTTTACAGGGCTTATGACCTGTTACTCAAATTGGCTGGGTTAAGTGGCCACTTGTTGTACTACAAACATTCCCGATTACGCCCACCATCTTGACCCATCCACATATGACAAATTTTCATCGTAAACTATATATATATATTGAATTTGTACAAGAAGCTTCCACATTCGAGTTTGTTTTTCGACAATCATTTCGACATTTTTTTCTCTCTGGTGACATCTTGTTTATGATGAAGATTGTAATAGCATTTTTGGCATTCAATCTTTATTAGGGTGTAGGTAAGGCTCAACGAGCATTATTTACTTACTAGAAGACGACATGAAGATGTCTCTCCATTTTGTTAATTAATAATTCTTGGGTACTTTTTTTTGTCCGTCCTTCTCGCGGGTGTTGTGTAGTGGATTTAGCGCGTTCGGCTATATTCCACGAGGTCGCGCGGGTTGTTCGATTCCAGACATGAGTTAATATCTACGTATGTTATATTTCTATATTAATTTTTGTTTTTTTTTTGGTTATATATTAAAAATATTTGTGAGTCTGAAGCGTATGTAGACTTGTCCGTGATGTAATTATAATGGAGTTTTTTTTAATACACTGCACTGGGTGTCAAATGCTTGTGCCCTATGCACCCATATGTGGTGCGGATTGGGAGGCAAGCGAGCTCTGTAGTGCTTGGTCGAGGGGTTTAGGGTGGGGGACGTGAGTGGGTGCCAAATATACGGGCACTGGGCTCACGGGATTTGTAAGGGATGTTATGTCCACAACACCTTTAAAGTTATGCGTACCCCACTTCTTTTTTATATAATCGAATTTGGTACGGCAGGGGGCTTTGAAGGGAGGGGCCGTTTTCTTTAAGGTGTGGATCAAAATGGGTGATAGGTTACCGGGCAGCAGGGTTGGGCCGGGCTTATTGGGGGGGATTTTATGAGGGTAAAACGACCGTTTATAGTGGTTACTACTCAGGTGATATGGATGAGATCAGAGCGAGGCTGATTGGGGTTGATATTTTCTATCGGATTATCGGGACTGTGTCCGGAGCGGCGGTATCGCAGCACGGGGATTATTAGTTAGTGGACGATATATCGATTTTGCGAACAAAGGGGGGAGGTCGATTGATTGATAGGAGATTAAGAGTTTAAGTGTGAAATTTTCGGTGCGCTAGTGAGTGGGCCGCAAAGTCGTGCGGGAATGTGGCTATTCTAGGGTGCGTGGTAGGTGGGTGCGTGGGGGTCTCTAGGAGCGAGTGTCGATTCCTGATTTGTTAGGTTGTTCGTATGTTGTTTGTTGCAGGAGTTGCTGGAATTAGTGTTAATTGGAGATGTAATTTGAGAGGGGGAGGAAAGGTGTATCATGGTAGGGGGTTACGCAGCTTGGGGGAGGCTTAGCCCGAGGGGGATATGAAGATGTACATATAGAAACGATTGGATCTGATCTGACGTTTAGGCAAGTCTGCATTGTGATAATAGTGAGGGCCGGAGTAAAAGATAGTTTGCCTTTGAAGGGTTATTGGGATTGGAATGAGGTTACTTGTTGTTATTGTTGGTTTCTGATCTGTTGGCCGCAGACTCGTTATAACGTAGCCTATCGCCGGTTGTTGGTTGTATATGCCCAGCGCGTGACAGAGTTCGGATAAATACAACGTGTTTCTATGGGGGCTCGCGTTGAATAGGAGTCAGGTTAGTGGGGGTTCTTACTGCATTCAGGCGGCCTGCGATAGTGGTGGGCTGTTATTAGGGAAAGTGGTTTGTGAGTGGTACGTGGAGGTATGATCGCATCGTAGGGAAATGATTGTTGGTTAGGGATGGAGGCTTCCAGACGTGCGCTCGTGTCCTTCGATATTTCTTAGGATGCAGGCTGCGAGGAGTTGGGGGAGGTGGGGGGTTGGTGAGATGCGTGTTCGTTGGGAATGTGTCAAAGTTGTGGGGTGTATGTATCCAATGTTTGACGGTGTGGGTGTATTTGGCCTTGGGGAAGAGACATAGTAAGTTGGTGTCTTGATTGTGATTGTTGGTATGTGGCCATAGAAGGTACGTTCGGTGTGTGGGCAGCTGGGAGATGAGGGTGGGGAGGTTATGCTGGGGTGTCGGGAGATTATGTAGTGGGTCGGTTTATTGTGGGGGCGGAGTTGTGTGGGACTTGGAGCGGTAGGTGGCACTTGGGGGTTTTGATGCATTCGTGGGCGGATGAGGTGGTTGTGGGTCTATGTTGTTGTGGTGTGGTGTGGAGTGTGGCGAGCTCTGTGGGTGGGTGGCTCTTTGTGTGTGGCGGAGTGGGAGGTAGATGTTTTAATTATGCGGTGAGGGTTAGTGGGTGTGGTGTGTCTGAGCTGGCAACGCATGAGTGTGGGGATCGGCTGTGCGGGCTCGGGCGGTGGTGGGGGTGGGTTTAGGGCGATAGGCATGAGTCTCTTGTGTGTAGGTCTGTAGCGGCGTCCAGTGGGTGTGAGTACTTGGTGGGTGGAGATGGGATATTCTGGGGGGTGGTGAGGTCGTAGGTGTGTGATCTTGTGTGGCTGCAGTGGCGATCAGCATACTAGTGGCGGGGGGGTGGGGCCCTCCTGCCCTCGGCCGGTGTCGCTGTGGGGGGTTGGGTTAGCTCGTGATACGTGCGCGGGACGGATGGTATTACTCCGGAAGGTCGCGATTGCGAGGGTGCGGGGGTGAGCGTTTAGATCGTGTGGGGGCGTTGTGGTTTTATCTTGTAGTGTGATATTATGGGTTTGATGGGCGATTGGGTTACTGTAGGGGTAATCTCCGTTGTATTTGTAACTTGTATACGATGGTAGCTATAATTAGGATTGAAACTTTGTATGCTTTTATTTTTAGGGGTAGGGTGGGCTTAATGGCCTGAGTTTTCCAGGGTTGAAAATCTATGGACAATCCCGGTCGCTACGTAGACAGGGCGATTTTTTAATCTGAGGGTACGCGTATCGCGTTATACACTGCGTGGCAGGGATTTCATAGCTGTTCGGGGTAGCTGGGGGGAGGGGGGCGGGTGGTGAGGGCAGATGGGCGTCGATGCTGGAGAAGGGTGTCACAAGGCTATTGGGTTGCTTTGTTATGTATATTTATAGAAATAAAACGGTTTGATATTACATCGTTCGTTTAGTTATATGGTACACAAAAAAATCCGGTTTATTTGAAATTATGAAAAAAAGTTTTCACAATACCACAGGACACCATACCAACGCGCCTTGGGGAATGGTGGGTGAGTTGTCTGGGAAATAGGGGAAAAATGACAATTTTTATTTGAACCCTTTTCAGTGTCTATTGGGAAAGATCTGTAACGCATGGAAACTTTTCCACGTTAGTCTTGCCTCTTCTCTGCTTGTTGTCTGTTAATGTAGGACGGTTGTTTAAAGGTATTCACGGTTATTTTTGTTAGCAAGAAAGTCCATCTTGCGGCGGAGCTTCCGGGCCTTAAATAGTAGTTAACGATTGAGCGGTATATGCGCCTACCCGTACCAGAGCCGGTATATTTCGTTTCGTCATACTACCCTCGTAACGGAAAAAATAGTCGCGCTAATCTACCGTTCACCCTCCCGTTCTCCCCGTCCGCTCCGTTTTCTTTGCGTTACACCGTGTTTATCTGAACCGATTTCTGGTGGGGGGCTGGACCGAGTCTATAGTGTGGCTGTTGCAGGTTTTCCTTGGAATAGTTGTTTGTAAAATGGGGATGTGTTGTTGAGAACGTGCAACTCAATTGGGGAGGTAGGCATGAGAGTCGTGGGGTCTTTAGGTACACACTTATGGTTGTGGAGTGTGGGCGGGAGGGTGGGGTGCGTTGTTGTTTTATAAGACTTTTGGTTTTTATTACGACTTTTAAACTCACCGACTACCGGTGTTCGTTGTCTCGATATAAACAACACCTAGTGTCTCTTTATCAAGGGTACAAGAACTTTCGATGAATTATGAATTTCTTTGTCCGTTTCAAACTAAACACGTTTCTGGCGTTATTTTGGGTGTGTCTGACTTCGCTTTATCAAGGGTACTAAGGAATGGTAAGGTTAGTGCTGCTACGGGTTCTCCCGTCTCATACAACACGGTGACTGCTTTTATCAAATGTACTACAGAGGTTGGAGAAAGTTCGCGATTCTTGGTAAAAAGACACCGCCTCTATATATGGTGTTTATTTTTTTGTGAAAACCGCGATTTGTTTTGTCATTGTAAGTTTTTAATTTATTCCGTCGCTTAATGGGCGTTTTTTTCTGCTCTCAGGAAATTGTGTATTCAATATGTTAGCTAATTAATGTAATATGTTTATTGGTTTTTTTTTACATTTTTATTTTAAAAGCATCTATTAAACCAATGTCTACTTTAAAGTTTAATAAAAAACATTTAAAATGTCACATTGTCAGCTTATATACTGACATAAGCACACTCGCGTTTTTTTTTTTGTTTTTTTTAAACATTTTTTAAACGGTTTTCTTTCGTTGTTGTTTTGTTTTTTTTGTTTTTTTGTTTTCTACGGGATCCGTTTTTCACCGAAATGCATAGAAACTGCAGCAAGGGGAGGAAACGATAGGAATAGGGGAAACAGAAAGAAAAACGCACAGAGGGAAAAAAGGGGAAGGGAGAAAGAACAGAAAGGGGAAAGAAAGGGGGAAAACTAGAGGATAAAGGGGGGGAAAAACCGTCTGGCGAAAGGAAAAAAGGGGCACAAAAAAAGGGGGGGAACAGGAAAAAAACTTCTTGTTCCGCAACTTTCCCCCTCGTATATAATATAGCTGGGCTTCCCTTTGCTTTTAGCGGCTAGGGGCTTTTTAAGATGGGAATTTTTTAAATGCTCTTTTTTACCGGGGGGGTGCCTTGCTGCTCGTTTTATACTTTTTATTTCTGGGCGGGGGTTTTTCCCGATTTCTCGCGCGCTTTTTTTTATTGTTCTTCTGTTAGCTTATAAAGAGATTTTATTTTTTTTTTGTTTTTTTAAAATCATAATGGATATTTCTCTCCTCGTCCTTTAATATTCTGGCGAGTTATTATTATAATTAAATTAACACAAAAAAAAAAAAATTTGTAAGTTAGAGAGAGAGAAAGGAATAGATTAGAGAAGAAGAGCCTGCTCTACGAGATAGTAGAGCCTTCGGATCCTTCGGAATATCATTTATTACTATATTATTTTAATTACAAAACCAAGCATCAGCATTATCTGTTAATAATATCTGGCTTCTTTGTATGGTAACCCAATTATGTTTTCTCTTGGATCCTTGTTTGTTAAAACATGAATTGGAAAGATAAATCAAAGTCTATAGTATTTTTTCCCGAACCACCAACCTTCGGAGCGTTAAGCTAGAAGAAGTAATGGGTAAGGTAAAGGTGTAAGTTCTAATGTGTTAAATCCCACCTTGTTCTTGCCTTTGTAAAGTAGGGGAAACAAAAGATCCGGGGAGTCGGGAATCTTGTCTCTAGGGAGTTCCCTGAAAAACGATGTCTCCAGAATGGATAGTTCATGAACATACGAAGTTCGCAGGTAATTCTGAACGAAAGTCTAGTGCTGAATAATAATCTCGATATTCAATAAACCCGCCCCCCTCGCCGCCGACCCCCCCCCAGACATCCCGCGCGCCCCCCGGACTCCCCCCCCGCCCCCCCGCCCCCGGCCCCGAGACCGCCGACATCGACCCCCCCGACCCCCCGCGTCCTCCGGACCGAACTCCCCCGACCCCCTCCCCGACGCGCGCCCCCCGACCCCCGGACAACGCCGACCCTCCACTCGCGCTCCGAACCCGACCCGACCGGACCCGAACAGACCCGCCCCCCCGCGCCCCCCCGACCCCCCCTCCCCTTTCCCGCCCACACCACCCCCACCCACCCCCCCGCCCTCGCCTCGTAGCTCGTCATCAAATCCCCCCACAACCTGATAGAATCGTACATCGATACCCCCCCGGCCCCAATCAACAATGGACTCGATTATGTTCTACCGGAGAGCAACCCCACGGTCACACACAAAACCCTCCCCCTCGCCCGTTGTCCCCCCTCAACCCCCCCCCCCCTCCCCGCCCCCTGGTGGGCCCATAGATCATAACCCACCACACAAACCCCCGATCCTAATCCCTGTACCTCAAAAACCAATAAACACCCCTCCCTGTGAATACCCCCCACCCTGCACCCCATAACACACCCCACTCTTAGATCCCACACCAAAACCACATTCTTTGCCCCCACCCTCAATAACATACCAGATTACTAACTATCGTGGTAGATCTGCACCAAAAAAAATCACCATGAGAAAATATGCACCCCAGACCCCCAACTCAACCCACCCCCCAATACACAAACACCCTACACGTCCAAACAACTCTATAATTCACTCCACCACCTTTGTACCAATACGACCCTCATTCTCACCCTTTTTTTTACAAAAACCAATTTCACCCTAACCATGTCCCCCCACCAAAACCGAATACCCCATAACACCAACCCAAACCCAGACCTTCCCCCTACCCGAATGCAACTCCCCTCCCCCCCACTCGTTACACACGTCTGTTAATCCGTGACTATAAGGGTAGGAGAGCACCCAGTATTGCGCGTCAGAAAACACAACAGCCCTCTACAATCGACACAAACATCTGCAATACCAAAATGGTGAGCTTTAACTGGAGAGACGTAGCCTAAGTAATATAAACGAACATGTCAAAAACACAAATTGCATATCATGACCGTTATGTATAGATAAATACAAACACCAACCCACAACAATGGCATACCCGAATGACAAACAGTGCACAAGAAGCGGACACATCGAACAATGACAAAAACGAAGAAGAAAGAAAACATCTAGCTTTATAATTCGTAACAAATAATTGAAACCCCTTCCCCCTCCCAGAACCCGTGATACTCCTTGTCATGAATCCCGCCGTCCTGTGCATACAGTCGCTGACCATCTATAATCATATGAGCGAACTAGCAAAAGAAGAATAAGTAATAAGAACCGAGAAAGCACACTATTACAACAAACTACTTAACCTATTTACCCAACAAATAAAAGATGATTTGAAATATGAAGGTAGCTCCAAACAAAAAAAAAATAAAATATTAGTAACAATTATACGTATTACTTTATATCAATCTATATTTAATACAAGCAACAAACATTAAAATTTCGGATCTGCAGGTCAAAAGAAAAGATTCATTAACATACATAATTACAAAAATATTAGATATATTAATCACAAGCAAGGATTAAAATTCAGTGAGTATACTGTTTTACATCAGGCTAGCAGCTGGTCAAAAAGCCTGAAGGTTGACAAAATTACAACGAGTATCTAGCGAAGGTCCTCGGCAAAAAGGTGCTCCAGGTATCTGAGCTCCTATAACATTCGGTCAGAAGACAGGAGGATCGGGTTAAAAACTATTTTCACTTAACGTCACGTAAATAGTTCTCACCAGGTGCGCGAGTCCCTTTTACTAAAGTTAAAAGAGATCTAAAGAAAAGGACTAACCATATTACTACAATTATTGCGTATACAGAGCGCTTACATCTATTGAGTTGTGTATAGGCTCGTGCCTATTCGTAAAATACATTAATCGGCTTCCAAACAACACGAGTCCATCATCCTATCGATAGCAAGATGGGAACCAGAAAATTATATCTTTAGACATAGGTAAATAGAAGCATTAGCAGCTGGTGTATTTTGGACCTGGACAGAACATCAATAATGTGTAGACGATTCATTCCCAAAAAGATGAGTAATTATGATGACACTAACAATAGCATTTCAAGTGGGATGACCCCTGCCTGGTACAATTCATCGCTTTGCTGAGTCTCTCGGGCTGCGATTTCTGGGAAACATGCGATTTTGGTGTTCCTTGGTGTAGTCCATTTTTCTCCTTTTCAATAGATTATGATATGTGATCTTTGTAATGGTAATTGATATGGATATGATGCGCAGGGGACGCATGAAATTTAGGTTCCGCCATATATTTGAGTAAAGTAGTAGTGTTTGGACTTCGCCGAGTATTGCTGCCGCGTCTACTCTGGGCGTAAGTAGTGAATAAGTGGCTGGAATTAGGCATTTAGTCGTAGTTGGGCGCGTAGTGTAAGTTGTCTACTTACTAAAAATTTAGATGTAGAATCAAGGGTATGGTATATCATGTAAAGTTTAGTTCAGAGAGGATGAGGAAAGAGAAAGGATTTGATGATCAGAATTATCTGCCTCGAGGTCTTTACTAATTAATGGAAAACACGAGGACATTGTAGACGTGTATTTGTTTTCTGACAGAATATCTACTTCGGGAATCTCTATATTGATAATTTATTCAAAATCGGACAGGAAAACGGTACTAGTAAAATACACTTATATAATTATGAAAGAACGGTTAAAGGTTTTACGATGCGAGCGTGTCTGGTTGTGGAAGTTGAGGAAGGCCGAGAAAGAAATGGCATGATCAAGTACAACAACATTAGATTTTCTTTTGACTTGATCGATACTGTCTCCCTCTTGACTTAACTTCACTTGGAAGCTTTGGCCCTACAATTTGCTTATGAATTAACAACAACAAAAATTTAAGTCTTGCATAAAATAGCGTGACTAACAGGTCGCGGGTGGAGTGGGGATCGATCCCTCAGTGAAGGTATACCTAGTAAACGTCAAAATGTATAGCATCTAACTAGATAATCCATTTTCAATACCTTTGGGTAATTATCTAAGGTTAAGATGGGAATATTTCATTGTTAAAAACAACACCCTATTATCGGCTGAAGATAGGAAACTTGTAGTGAATTA
Source organism: Micrasema minimum (assembly GCA_022494985.1). Lineage (NCBI taxonomy): Eukaryota > Metazoa > Arthropoda > Insecta > Trichoptera > Brachycentridae > Micrasema > Micrasema minimum. The sequence goes on along the minus strand of JAGVSP010002067.1, from coordinate 43,425 downwards.
GCAAGCAAACATTCTTCACAATAGAGATTTATAAAGGGTAGTTCTACAGGGTGCTCTACAGCTTCAGGCTTGCGGGGCGAGCATTGAACATCCATCAATCTCTTCGTAAGGCACCGCAGGATGTCCGGTTAGTGGAGGATAAATTACTAGAAGCCTTCCGTTGTATACCGGAGTTCCGGGGGTGGCTGAATTAGCGATGTTTAATTAACTTACTTCATTCAATTTACTTTAACGTTTTCATCTGTTATACGAGTATATTCCTGAAATGTTTTTTTTTTAAATAAAAATATCAGGCAATGTAAAACAACAATATTAATGTGCAATTTTAGCCTATCCAATTAATGAACTGTATTGTTTTTTTATTTGTTATTTAAATATAATAATGATAATTCATTTTTGCATCATCTTCGATGCGTAAACATACATAGGTATTACATTAATATATATTATTTAAACATTGTTTAATATTTAACTCTCTCGCTACCAGTGTCTATTCTTCGCTTGGTATCACTACGATCGAAACATTTTTTATAATTTAATTATTGCTATTAAAAATCTCAAATATTTTAAAATTACTTAACAGATATATAAACTACATAATTAATAAATTTTCGATTTAAAAAAATTGTGATGTTACCCTTTATTTTATACGCTTTGAGACAAAATATCATAAATGAAGTACACGATTTTTTCATTAACCACGCGACAATTTGCTTTGTTGTTTTTCGTAAAAATATTCAACAAAATCATTGTACAGGCTTGTAAGTTCCCTGCATTGGTGTCGAGCGGATAGCGAGAAGCGGGACAATCATGGCCTTATAGATTAATTTTATTATAAGGAAATATATGTTTATGTAACTCGAAGGATCTTTTGCGTGTAATCACATCTGCACCAATAATTTCCACAATATAAAATATAAAGTATCGACAGGAAAACCAACAGCAAAGAAAGCACTCCACTAACCTTGAAGTATCACATTGGTTCCTCGTATTGGTACAGCGATGGGTGATGGGCTATCAGCGGTTGTAGATATAGCTTGGAGCACAACAATCTTTATTCGTGGCTCAGGCGGCGGAATTATAATAATAATTAGCGGGTTTAGTAAATAGAAAATAGCGGGGCAATAAGGCGTGCTTGTGAGTGAGCAACAATTCTCAACTGACTTTTACTCAACAAAATGCATCTTGCGTGTGACAATTTGTGGAACATATGAAATTAAAAATTAGTGGGTAGATACTCCGCATATTACAGACCTGACAACAAATATACATCTATATTTCTATGTATAGGAAATCATTAGTTCAGGCCCAAACATCAACAAAATTACAATTTCGCTGGCTAGATTAATGTTGGTGCTGAAAGAGTTAAATAACTATATATTTACACTAATCGGTAAGTACACACGTGTATTAATATTTATTCAATTTAATTGGATTTTGCCCGTGAGTTAAAGGCATGGACTTCGTATTACTACCTGGGTGCAAATGACCAGCTAAAAGAAGCTATTTTGGTAGGTTTATTACTACTACTACTTTCCCTTATCCGCACCCAATGGTGCATAGGGCACTGCATTGGTACACCAAGTGCGGTGTAATTTGATCATTTTATTATATGAAGGCAACATGATCAGTCTTACGCTTCAGTACCAGGTTTATTAACCCAACTTTAAACTTTAAACTTTAAGGTTATGTTCTAAAATTGCATACTATTCTCACTCAAATATATACTCTCAAAATAAATATATCGAACGTTATTAACGACTTTTAAAGCCCTTATTTTATGACTAGTTCAAAATCATATCAAACATCAGGAGAATATTTTCCGAAAGATTTCGTTTAATACCGAGATATAAAACGGCGGGAAATGCATAAAATAGACGACCGTTTCCGAAGTCTTTCGAAGTTATAGCCTCAAGTTGGCTGCCCTGCCAGCGACCGTAACGGGGGCGGACTTAATGCCTGAAATTTGTGGTAGGATAGTACAAAAATGGCTACAGATATTGCCAGGAATCATTCAAAATGTATGTAATACCTCCTAAACAGTGATTTGCGCAATGTTGCCAAATAAAACGACGTTTGAACGACGTCACTTAACCTAAAAATCGGATTCCGTTCCAAAATATGTAATACTTGGTGTTTGGAGTTTTATGAAAACTCGTAAAAATTTGAGCTAAAATGTGGAAAAAGACATATCGCACCCCGGCAATAAAAGAGAGACAACTCAAAATTTAGAAAAAAATTCCCAAAAAAATTTGTTTTTTTTTAGTTGACTCTCTTTTGTTCCCGGGGTGCGATATATCCGGACGCATTTACACCAAATCATTTAATATTAAATAGAGATTTTTTTTTTTAAATTGGCTAATAAATTAAAATTAAAAATCACGAGACGATGAGTGCGATCATTTTTTTTTTTTTTTTACAAGCAAGCGAATTATATGAAGATACAACAACGAAGAACATTGTCATTTTTAATTCTGGCTGATAAGGTAAACCGAACATCTGAGCATGTATGACGTCATGCCGTGCACAAAGAGAGAGAGAGCGCTTCACTTCGAATCTGTCTTTCTTTTTCTTACTAACACAATCGAAACCCACATTAACGTCATACTAATGCCTAATGCCAACATAATAAAATGGCATTTTTGGCTGGGCGAATTTTGTGAATAAAAATTATGAATCACTTTTTAAAGAGACAGAAGTTTTTTAAAAAATAATGTTTAAATGCAGAATATTTAAATCTCGTATTCCTTCTTAATGACAAGGCTATATTTTATTCCTTTAATTTATACAAATAAAAATGGTAGTCATACTGATTTTTACTGTTTTGTTACCATACAATTCACTCCTAGAAGGAGCAGTAAAGTTTTACTAAATAACCTTTTTTTAAAATACAAGCATGTATTTAAAAAAATATCCTTAGAATATACCAGATATTTACACGATTTGATCAAAATGCTTAATTTTTTATTGATTACAGAAATACATCTTAAAAAATAGGAGACCTTATTTTTGAGATTGCTAGTATACGATGTTCTATCTATGTGCCACGAATGTATTTACTTAAATTATTTGTAACTGCTTAAATTGTATGATATAGAGAAATATACATAGGTATTGCATTAGAAAAATATTTCCCTTTCCTGATCTGTTCAATATTTCCATGCATTTAGTATGGATTGGCATGTTCTAAATTGATATGCTTTCAAGATTTGCGATATTTAAACTTTATTACTTTTATTGGTGTCTGTGACTGTGAGGATCAAAGTAATTTATACGACAATCGCTCTTATTCAGGGTTGCGAAAGTCGAACAAAATAATTTTATTAAAAAACACGCCATATATCTATGTTTATTTTATTAAGTCAGTTTTGTTGGCAGATATCATTCTGACAGTGCTTACCTTTGCATCTTCATAGCTTTTGTAAGATTAGTTAGAAATGAGGGATTATTAATACCGAGGTACTAACAACCATTAGAGGCCCCGCAGACTAGAGACTTTCTTTGTATAAAGTTATAAATAATGTAATTGAGAGCCCCTATCTTCTAGAGCAGATACCTCTTCATTGTCCAATTAGACTCACTAGACAATGTCATCTTTTTTATAATTTAGCACCATCAAATAATTATTTAAAAAAATTCTTTTATAAATCGTAGTTGTGCGAAATTCAATGAATACTGTAGTTGTCTTGACATTTTTAACATCAGACTACCCAATTTCAAATTAAAATTATTTGAAATCTTATAGACTGTAAAAGGTAATCCTATTCCTATTCCCAGTCATCTCCTTTTCCTTTTACCTATCCCTATCATCCTATCCTTCCCTCATAACTCTTTATTTTTATTTCTTATATTTCTTTTTTCTATTGAATTGTATACTTGTGAAAAACTATAATTGGTAATCATGCTTTTTTTTTTGTATACTACGTTCATGTATCGATACTGTTGTTTTTCCCATAAATAAATAAAAAAAAAAATAAATAAAATAAAAAAAAATCCTATCGATAAACTATCGGCCGATGGCTTAATCAGTACTTTTCCAAGCGCGCACACTTGCCGATCGTTTAATCGGGCGATAGCTATAGCTCATTTTACTCATTCGTAGTATTGAAGCTATAAAAACTTTTATTGATAATATTGTTCCAACATTCATTGCAACCGCTCTCTTCAAAAGTCGTTTATTAACTAGAAAATCATTCGAGAGCAGTTGGCCGACTGTTCTCTAGTGTGGGCACTCATCACCAACTGTTTTGTTGATTCAGTGTGCGCGCTAGCAGCCCAACCCGACTAAACTATTGCCCGACAGAAAGTCTCGTCTGCGGGGGCTGTTATAGTCTATAATAGACAGGGAACATTGGGTTACAGAGATTAAATGTGTAATATTGTACAGTTTTGATTATTTAGTTTTTTCGCTGTATATTATTATACTCCTCTTCATAAAATAAACAATAGGTAAGTATTGTCAATTCCGGTTCCCGGTTAAGTGGTTTTTTTCCTTAATTAATCATAAATTTAATGTACCTTTTGAGGTGATTTCTCACAAAAGCAGCGGTTAATACATTGGCCAATTATTAACTAACTACTATTACTAACTAACTAACTAGCCATCACGCCATTTCCCCGAAGGGGTAGGCAGAGAGGATAGAATGCCACACCACTCTGTCCTGGCATACTTCTCTTGCTTCCTCCACATTCATACATCTTCTCATGCACGCACGTCGATTATTCCGACTTCTTACATGCCCACTTTCAAGCACTTGTTTTACTTGATCATGCCATGTCTTTCTCGGCCTTCCTCGATTTCTACATCCAGGCACAGTCGCATCATATATTTTTTTAGCCGTTCTTTCATTATGGCTGGAGACCTAAATGGATGGGTGGGAGTAAGAAGAGAGGGGCTAGAGTCACTATTACTACAATTGAGAAAATGTTTAACTTGGTCTCTTTCGCATATTTTAATTTTTTTATTTAAATTTCTTTTTTGGCAACCCTGATCAGCTTTCACAGAGCATTATTGACTCTGGCACTGCGTCAGTCGGCATATCTACCAACCCGTCTCAAATATTTGTCAGGGCCACCAACCAACGGTATCGGACCGATTCTCGCCGGAAACACATCCGAATGCTGAAACGTAAATCAACCATCCCTAGATATATCGCCGGGTTAGATAGCTTTGACTAATGCAATGACAAATTTATTGACACGTGGTCTAAATATTTAAGCTGAAATGTTTTGAAATATTTAAATGAACTATGTCTACTTATTTGCTCTCTAACCATAAGCAACTTATTTATCTTTTTCTCCAGACTGGTTTCAAAATGATACGTGTTTCTTAGGAGTCTTATACAATCATCGAAACAAGAAGGACTTAATATTAATTAATAAATACAATTTGACATCTCAACAGAGACGAGAAATTTGGAAGGGAATATGGATATCTAGGCGTTTACAGTGCTTATGACCTGTCATTGGCTGGGTTAAGTGGCCACTTGATGTATTACAACATTCCCCATTTCACCTAGTATTTGATATCCATATCTGCCAATATACAATAAAATGGCGCGACGCTTCACATGTAAACACTCTCTGTCATCCATTGAGAAAATTGCTAAGCATTTTAGCAGAAACCTTTATGATTGCAAGTGAGATTCTTACCGAATTATATCACCTACTAGGAAATACCTGAAGAGGAATCTTCAATTTGTTATGCTTATAACTTTTACCAGCTAATTTTTATAATCAAAATTTTGAGTGTGTCCAAATACTTGTAGACAAAAACTGGATTTCACCCATTACGGGCTAATAATTACAATTTGATATCTCAACAGAGACGAGAAATTTGGAAGGGATATATGGATATCTAAGCGTTTACTTAATAAAAGCTAAATATAAACACTTCGTACACTTTCACTTATATTTATTTAATCGCTTTCACTCTTTTCACGGGCATCTTTAAAACAAAAGCATAGAAAATAATAATTTTAGAAAAATAGATTTGGTATCCATCCAATATGGCCGCTGAATGTTTGACATTTCAACGAAAAACGGATCGTTAGGAAACGTAACCCCTCACAATACTGCCGGTAGCTGGTAACGGATAAATTACTTTACCAGCGTTTTATAAAACCAGAAATCGGGCTTTATACGAAATTAAAATTTTTAATTTAATTTTGGAATTTATCGTAAGGATGAAAATATTTATTTTTTCTTTAAAAAGAGAAAACAAAAAGATATTCATTGTAAGAAAAACGTGCATTAAATATCTTCACTGAATTTTCAGGCACCTACATACATAAAGTTAGCTCCAAACTCTAGTGAAGTTCACTGAAGTTGACCGAAGTTAAAGGGTGTAGTAGTAGGATGCTAACCGTTCATCGGCCAACTTCCCCAAGGAACGAACAACGAAAAATCAACTTCGGCGAGAAACTCTGTAAGAGTGTATACGTATAGCCTGTGTGCTTACAAAACAGAACATTCTGGGCGCGTCACGTTGAAAACATTGCCTTAATTTTATTTACATTACCGAGCAGGTTTATTGTAAAAACGTAGAGAACTTATTAGGCGTATAAAAATCCAGAACGGCATTTTTGCACGGAAAAGGTATAGATATATTTCCGTGTAAATTTGTAGAATATTTCTTTGTAAATTTATAGAATATTTGTCTGCAAATTTATAAAGCACCCGTGTCCGCAAGTACACGCACAGTTTCCTAATATAAAAGTGTACGGCCGATAAATCAACCCCTATCCCACCAGGCGCTCATAAAACTTAATCGGTTGAGATTCCCCGTGACGAGGCCTCGTACTAAGCCCGGTTTAAATATGGATTAGAGTTTGGTGAGGTTATTTGTTACTAAGTGAAGGGAGGATTATTTACTTTTATAATAAACGTTAAAAGTACGCAATATAACATAAGGAAATGATGGTTCTAAAAGACATTAAGAGGCGGATGTTGTGTACCTACTTAAAGTTTTAAAAATCTAAAGTAAAAGTAATCATTTTGACATTTAACTAACTAACTAACTAACTAACCATCACGCCATTTCCCCGAAAGGGTAGGCAGAGAGGATAGAACGCCACACCACTCTGTCCTGGCATACTTCTCTTGCTTCCTCCACATTCATACATCTTCTCATGCATGCACGTCATTTATTCCGTGACTAAACAACTAAAAAATAAGTTAATTAATAATTAAAAAAGAAAATTTGTCTCTTCGGGATAATATTAAAATTTATTTCAAAGATGGCGACTTCTTAACAGCTGTTTGCTAGGGGCTTAGATTGACCGGTAGCTGATTGTACATATAGACAACTATAAAAAATAAAATGATAAAAAAACGGAAAAATAATTACAAAAATCCATAGTATATGTAAAAATATAAAACTGTTTCTTTAGTTCACACGATTTTTATACCTTTGACAAAAATAGCTATTTTTGAATAGAACTCTGTTGTAAATTAAATTTCTATATATCCCTGTTCTTATGCTAATTATTCTGCCACATTACGTCTGAAATGAGTCGTAAGCTACCCATCATCCAACAGGTTGTAATAAAAGTTAATGCGTCCACTCCAATATTGCCAATGTGTCCTCTACCAAGAATACTATTCGATACCCTGTCCCTCGTATTATTGGCCAAATATACTCTAAGAGTATTATAGAAAGCGGATTGCTGAGAACGTGAGAATTATCATATGTCGGGGTTTATACGAAGCCGTAGATGATTGATTATGTGTCCAATAGGAACGGTCAGGATTAAGATTAAGTGAGAAATTATTTCTGCCAATATGTAACGCTACCCCCGTTATTTTCTAAAAACTCTCTGCCTTCAAGCCATGTAGGAGTATATTTCTGATATGAATACATTTTAGAAACATGTTTTTTTTCAATGTGTTTGTTAAAATAAAGCAGAGCAAATTGCACAAGTGCAATCCGTTTTTTAATCGGATAATTAATAAAGCGGAGATACAATCATTTAAAGTTTGTATTGCGCATACAACCCCATTATTAATGGTTTTTTTAACTAAGATAAGCTGAAATGTAATAATTTTGTATTTTGTGGACTCTTCTTGGGGGGTACGCACAGGAATCATCGGCAATCGATCGCTTAACATAGAGGCAGATTTATGATGATGGTGGAGATTTCTTTTCCTATTCGATTTATTTGACATCTCCACTTGATGTCATATCCAAAATACTTTAAAATCACTCCCCTCTCAAAATTGTCTCTCGTCATACATATTGATGTTAGTGAGACCCCGGCCTAATGAAGCAGAAGTTTAGTAATCTTTCTATGTTACCAGTTTCAGCACTCGATTAGGCCCCATTTACAGGCTCTATCTTTCACTTGGTAGGATACCAATATACGTAAAGCCTTTGATTAATAGGACGAAAGTTATGGTATACTGTAGTGTTAAAAGTGCGATGTAATGTTTTTTTAACTTAATTCATCAAAAAACATATATAATGAGGGTTTGCGAAATAAATACTTAATATAGTTGCTCTGAAAAGAGATTATTTTTATTAAACAATGCTTTACTTATTTCACTAATACATCAAGTATGTTTAAAAGGTAATTTTACAAGTCTTACCTGAAAAGAGAGAACCAACATTTAAAGCTATTTATTTCACATAATAAAGAAACGTTATACCTTTATATACTCGTCTGACAGCATAACCTAAAACAGCTCTGTCATTCTCATTCTCCATAGATTATCTTACTACCATAGACATCATTGTGGGGGTGAACAACCCAGATGGTACAACGTCCATGTGCAAATATAATTCAGCTGCGTCAGGTATTACTACACGAGTCGAATAATTCTAGAATATCATCAGCTGACGCTGCAATTCAACGGGCAGTATGGCTTTGCACACAAATGTCTATCCCCACCACTCAACTCTAATAACAAAGGACTACTGGCCTATAAATACCCGTACCGAGGGTCAGAACAGGCAGTGCCACACGACCATCTTTATACCATCTACGCAGTTACTCTCTTCAGTCGGAGAGTCGCCTGTCCACGTCAGCAGCCAAGACGCCGTGTCTTGCCTGACGTAGACGACGCCGTCATGGAAGGCTCGGACCACGCCCTGGATTCACACTCTTGGTACCAGCAACGGAAGCCCGACCGCATCGTCTGCTCTCACGGTCGCTTCGCTACCAAACGTTGTTCCAGCCGCCGACTTCGCTCCATCGCTACGGAACTGCCACGCACTCATCATCAGACACGCAACACTCATTCTTGTTCACTGAATAAACGATTACAACATCACCGGCGTTTCCACTAACCTTCCACTGGTAAAAGGGGACTCCTCTATCTCCAAACCCCTTTACATTAAGTAAATGGAGTACAACAGACTTCATTTACACATATTTACTATTATTTATTACTACTACATTCCCTAATCCACACCTAATGGTGCATAGGACACTGCATTGGAACGTGATCTGTACTTTAATTATTTTTTCTATTACATGAACGTCTTACGCTTCACTGCCAGTCTTAGACTGCACGTATCGCACGTAAAAATATGAATATGAAACACATGTAAATAATTATTCCATGTTGAATCCTGCGGGATTCGAACTCGCGAATTCATGCACAGTAGTCAAAAGCTATTATTTTTTAGTCAATTTCAAATACCGAAAAATATTATTTTTTTATCTAAATAATATTTAATTTGCATGTCATGTGATTTATTATTTAATTTTTCATGTTCTGTCTATACTAGGCACTGGTTCGAAGGAGTCCGGCTGATCATCTCACTATTTACTACTTTCCCCTTTATTACATGTAATAAAATAATCAATACACACTATACACTGCACTTGGTGTATATTACATGAATATGAGCCATTTTTTAGCAAATAAATACTTAAATAATAAGATCTTAGGATTTCACTAATTGAAAAAACAAGGATTAACATTTAAAAATGATCATTAAGCCATTAAAACATGTTAGACAATAAAGTTAAAGTAAAAACATAACAGGATTTCCTGTTGATGTATTCTTAAACAAATAAATTTAAAATTAGAAAAATGCTTCTTTACAGAACAGCATTAAATTTACCCACGCAAAACTACAGATTCCGAAAGTATTTGGGTGGCCCCAAGAAAGACAAATAAATTGATGTTTTCTAAAACGATTTAGCTGAGAAAAAAGACAGGTGATGGTCTACTTGTACAGTTAATGTTTAGTAAAGACAGTATTATTACGCATTACAAATAAAAATAACACGATTTTCTCAAAAACACGAAACAACAGGAAATTTATTTAGACAGGAAAATGTAGCACTTACTAACCGAAATAAAGGTTTTATTAGAAAAACTCGACAACCGCGGTTTCTGTAAGTTTTCTGCGAGTTGTAAAATCTTTCACGCCATTTTTTTTAGCTCAAGATAGTAAATTTAATATTATTTTATGTTTACAGGTCTACAAATAGTTTAAATTTATGAAATTAAACAACTTTTGTTTTAAACTACTTTTTTATTATTTAACACTCCAACCGGTTTCGGAGACACTACTCCTTCATCAGGGATTTGTATAATAATAATTTAAAATTAAGTAATAAGTCGCCAACTAAAAATGTAGAAGTGGTTGACCAGGTACTGGGATAAGGGGAGGAGAGGGGGGTGAAGTCGGGGGAGGAACACATGATCGGTGCATTGGGATTACTTAATTTTTTAAATTATTATTAAACAAATCCCTGATGAAGGAGTAGTGTCTCCGAAAACCGGTTGGAGTGTTAAATAATAAAAAAGTAGTTTAAAACAAAAGTTGCTTAATTTCATAATTATGGAAAACTACAAAGTGAGTGATACAAACATTGAGTTAAGATTAAAATTTCTTTAATATTGGGAAAAAAATGAATAATTGTAGTAATCGAGTCGAGTGGTTGCCCAGTGAGCAGCTGCGAACTAGAACTTTGAGTCTAGTCAAATTTCCACTTCGCCAAAACTTGATTCTTATTTTTCAAGCACAAACTTAAGGATTTCACACAAACTGCAAGCTAAAAAATCCGCTTCTAGTTTCGGTTCGTCTTTCCAATCCAATAGTTTTGACGTAGGCTGTCAACGATACTCGTTGTTTTGACTTTATGACTTTTAATTTACTTAAAACACGAAATCGCATAAAAAATCACAGTATAATATTAATGACTTGTATAGTTTTTGCAGTGCGTTCTTCAAATGCTGGGCCCGGCGATTTGCGATGCTGTTTGAACTTTTCAAGCGGAGTATAAATTTGTGGGGAAACAGTTAATTTGACTTGGAAATCTCGTCCCTGAAGTTTCCAAAAGTGACTGGTATAAAAAATAACAATAAATCAATCAGCCGAGTCAAATTAATTCCGCCCGCCAGTAAACGGGACTAGTTAAAAATATCAAAAGGATTCCGTTAGTGTGTACATGTAACATTATTTTTACGACGAGCCGCTAGAAAAAAGTATTTAGATAATATTTTATTGCCCCGAAGAACATTTTTAGTAACTTATAGTAGAAGCGAGTTGACAAATGAATAAGAGACTAAGTGCCATCTAAACCAAATGGTTGCTAAAAATGCTTTTTTGTATCAAATATTATATTATATTTATTATATATTATATTATATATTATATTATATTATATTATATTATATTCTATTTCTTTTCTATGCGAGCATGTGGACACAACTAAACGCTTTCAAAAGATCATGTCACTCTTGCATCTTCCGATGTTCTTTCCGCATCCTTCAGCTCTGTTGAGAACAAAAAAAAGCAGTCGTAAATCTGTTGGTGTATACTTATATTTTAGGGAGAATTTTTGACCGTAGATTGTGTTTTTAAGGTTTTTGGCTTAGAAGCATACGTATATTAGGTATGTTGTAAAGAATAATAAGAACAAGGGAGTAATTAAGAGCGAAACATTGATTCATTACCACAGCTAACTTAAAAAATATGAATATTTTCCCCTGCCAGGTAATGGAGTTTAATTGTTCTTTGAGAACCAATAACTGGCACCTCTATATAATTTAGACACTTACATACATGTCAATCCAGGTTTTGTCATCGAACAAGCATAATCTACCTATCAAGGGAGTTATTAAACAGCAAAACATTGATTCATTACCACAGCTAACTATACTTTTAAACTTCTTTTACATTTCTTTTTTTTATAAAAACCTCAACAAGCTAGGGGTGTAATAGTATTACATTACATTTGTAGATTTTTATGATCTATCCCGGAATCGAACCCGGAATTTTCGTAGGTTCGAGTCAAACTTCTTAAAATCTAGGCCACGGAGGCCATCACGATGGGATTTAACTTTTATATTTTTCTTGTGCTGGTATTATACGTCAGATCTACGGGAGTTGGCCTTACTAGGGACGTTGGCCTTACTTGAGAAGACGTACGAAGTTAGAGACCAATACCTCAGCACAGAGGCAGTTTGTGGAATCCATATGCTCCACTTGAGCCACAACGATAAAAATGTACCGCGCTAGCGTAACTGTACTACCTGTACAGTTCCCTGTGCACCATAAGGCCCGGATAAGGGAATCAATAAATGAATGAATATGCTCCACCTAGATAATGATGATAGGGTGCACTAATGTTGAAATTAGAGCAGAATGCAAGGCTGAGATAAGCATTATCGACAAAATTAAGAAAGGTCTTTTACGTTGGTTCGGTCATGTAGAGAGAATGGATGATAAAAGAACGGCTAAAAAAATATATGATGTAACTGTGCCTGGATGTAGAAGTCGAGGAAGGCGAGAAAAGACATAGCATGATCAAGTAAAACAAGTACTTGAAAGTGGGCATGTAAGAAGTCGGAATAATCGACGTGCGTGCATGAGAAGATGTATGAATGTGGAGGAAGCAAGAGAAGTATGCCAGGACAGAGTGGTGTGGCGTTCTATCCTCTCTGCCTATCCCTTCGGGGAAATGGCGTGATGGTTAGTTAGTTAGTTAGTTAGATAATGAAAATGATGAGGTGAAATTTTTGTGCAAAGTGACTGTCGCAAAAACAAGGTTAATTTACTCAAAAACAGATATCAAAATAACAAACTAATTAGAGTTTCTAGTAAATATTTCAGTAGATAAATTATAAATGTATTTATTTTAAAATTATACGGCGCCATTAACGAAGTTTTAATTGCTGTGATTGTAGCGAAGTGTTCTAACGCAAATCCATAATGGAAAATGAACCCAGTTCAAATAAAACCTCCCTCCGTTATTAACCCTCCTTTTTGAATATTAATAATTTGGACTTAACGTTATTCGCTCGTCAAAGTCAAACAAGCCTGTTGATTGTACCGCTGTAAGATTTTAGATGAATACATAATATAATTAAAATGGTATCGTATTATTTTTATATTTAATATTTATTATAAAAACTTATAAATTCTAAATATGTTCTATACACATTAATCGGTAAATATACTTTTTTATATAAATCGTATTTGTGTATGTAGATTGTAGATAATAAGGTACTTGCATTGCACTGGTCTGCTTCGGACTGCTTCGGAAAAGGACACCTTTCTGTAGAAGTTTCGGTGCACGCGTAACGGGAACGTTCTAGGCGAGTCCGCGCAAATCCAGGATCTTCGATGTAGTTTTTTTCTTACATAGTAAAAGCAAATGAAGTGATGATAAAAGTGCTTATATTTTACTGTGCATTCAATGATCTAGAAAAAAAGAAGATGGATAAGAAAATATTCCAATGCACATTTATCAAATCACTCTAATAATCGTTCGTTCCGAGATTTCTAGAATCTGAATCTGGGTCTTCTAAATGCCGGTTAGATGCTTCGTTTGCTGAACTAAGCGACCGACTACTTTATACATGATAGCTCAACGCGCTAACCTCTACACCACGAGGCAGACAATTATTTATTTTATTTATTTTACTGACTTCTTGTACAGTAGCGTACACTGGCGGGTTTAGATAGCGCTTGCACAGCAATGATGTTAAAATACAGATTTAAAAAAATATATATAAAAAAATAAAAAATATTAGACCATGGGAAGTGGGATATGGAAATTAATTACTATAATGAGTAAAATTTTTTTAGATATTATTGATATCCCAACAGAGACAAAGAAACTCTGGAAACGAATGTGGGTTATCTAGGCGTTTTTACAGGCTTATGACCTGTCATTGGCTGGGTTAAGTGGCCACTTGATGTACTACAACATTCCCCATTCCGCCATCATCTAAAAACCATATATGACAAATTTTTGAAACTACCATATATATTGAATTTGTACAGAAGTTTCCACATTTGAGTTTGTTTTTCGTCAATTTTCATCATTTTTTCTCTCTGGCGACATATGTTGAGAAGATTGTTAATCATTTTTGGCAATCAATCTTTATTGGTGTAGGTAAGACTCTATCGAGCTTTATTACTTACTAGAATAATCAATATTATCTGATATCAGCCCAGCATGGGTATAATCCAGTAATTTGTCTACAAGTATTTGTATACGTTCAAAATGTTGTTAATAATTATTTTATTTTATTTTATAACATAATGGAAATTAAATATATTATAAACACGTACGCTTGTTCGCCTTTGATTTATACAGCTATTTTTTATGTTTGCAAAATTAATTTTAAGTTGCCAAAAAATTAAGGCATCCGATTTAAATTCCATAGTCGCAGTAAAAAAACAAAAGAGACCCTTATTTCAATGTAAACAGCAGTAAAACTTTTATGACGTATTTTATCACCCAAAAAAATAAAACAGCCGCCATAAATAAAAAAGTAAATTTCACTTCAAAAATAATCTCAATTACTTGGGCGATAATTCATTTTGTAGGCAAACAACTTGCAAATTCCTTGCACGAAATGTCCCGAGGTCTTATTCTTGAATCGATTGACTAATTTGTGTTTTTTAGTTTTCATTATTAGTAATGTGATTTATTCAATAGTACTTTTATTAGCCTTTCTGTAAAAATATTTTAATAAGTTTTTGATGCCGGTTTTAGCAAGTAGGTATCTATTTACTACCAAAGTAGGTAACAGATTTAATTGTGAAATTTAAAATATTCGCATTTAAGGATTTTTTGGATTTTCAAAAATCTAATTGTCTAAAGAGAATTATTGGTTGCAAAACAATCAAAGTTTATCTAAATTTCTTTATTTATCGTTATCCTATGTTATTTTTTTAAATTTCTGTGTCGAAACTGGTAAGAAAGTAACTTATCAAATACCTTAGTTTTTAAAAAAGTTTTTTTAATAAAAAAAATAATTCATTATATTTTAGTAATTATTAGAAATATGCGAACCTTTCTTTTTTAAAGTCTTCGATATCAAAAAATCTCTCTTTTTATGTTGAACGAGTCCAGTGTAGGACTCTAAAATTACGAGTTTGTTTCGCCCGCTCACCGCTAGATGGATCGCGGGCGCTGCTAACGCGAGGGTGATAAGGCCTAATTTCCGGTACGAACAAAAGCCTCCGTCCGCGCAAGATGTTTAACTATTAACGAGATTATTAACTAGGGGCATTGTTCTTAACTCCACTTTGTTAGCGGAGTGTCTAAATAACTGAGAGATGTTAATCTCGAATCAACGCTTTCTGTCGGACGAAGAAGAAAATCGGAATAAAAAAGGCTCTGAATCTTAGTCTCACTTAACGCGGATTTATATCGAGCAAGTCGGGTCATGATTGATGTAAACTGTAGAACTCATTATGTGTAAATAAATAAATAAATAACAACATTTTGAATGTATACAAATACTTGTAGACAAATTACTGGGCTAGGCTAATATCAAATATTATTGATATCCCAACAGAGACAGAGAAACTCTGGATGCGAATGTGGGTTATGACCTGTATTGGCTGGGTTAAGTGGCCACTTGAAGTACTAAAACATTCCCCATTCCGCCCATAATCTGATAACAATATATATGACAAATTTTTGGAACTGATATATATTGAACTCGTCTACGTCGTTCCGCATTACTGAAAGTTCTTCTGCTGGTGTCATCTGTTGAGAAGATTGTTAAGCACTTTTTGGCAATCATCTTTATTAGTGTAGGTAAGGCTCTACTGAGCTTTATTACTTACTAGAAGACGCCTGAAGATGTCTCTCCAATTTTTTATTTGCTTTATATTTTTTTAACCAGTAAATCTTTTAAACAACATTTTGAATGTATACAAATACTTGTAGACAAATTACTGGATTATACCCATGCTGGGCTGATATCAGATATTATTGATGATATCAGACAAATTTTTGGAACTGATATACTCGTATATTGAACTCGTCTACGTCGTTCCGCATTACAGAAATTTTCTACGCCTAGATAACCCACATTCGCTTTCAGAGTTTATCTGTCTCTGTTGGGATATCAATAATATCAAATGAATAAAAAATATTCTTATATTACCAGATTCACAGGTGTAATTATTGGGTACATTTCTCACCTTGATTTCGTTAGCAAGAGCAAAAACGAAAAAAGTGCAAATCTTAAAGGATATAAAAATAAACCTTGGCTGCTCCGATGTGAGGATCCCTGCAAATCTTCTTAAAGGATTCTCTTCTACAGGACCTCATTCTATTTGTGTCTACAGGGATATGACCGCAGGAAAGCCCCTGTAATCCTTATGAGAGTTGACAACCTTTTACTAAGAAGGCAGTCACAAAGTCAAAATAAATGTTAAGAATTTCGAGCTTACGAGTTATTGAAAATTTTCAAAAAGGGATTACAAAAATCGTTAAAAAACATTAGTTTATCTTTGGAAAATAATATGAAATGGGTCCAGTTGACTCGTTGTGAAGGTGTAGATTTTTGAAAAATCCATTCGATAAATTTCAGTGCGATAGAAAGAGATGGCTAGAGGGATGGTCGGCAAGCAGCTTTAACTTTTTTTTAAATATCTCCAATTTTTTCATTTATATAATATATCCTTATATCTCAGTATAAAGTGCGCATAAGAGACGAGTTTGCATCTTATTCGTGTGTCGAGATATTAAATTTAAAAAATCCAGATTCTATGAAAGAGTAACGAAATAAAGTCACATTTTTGCTATTTTCAAAATTTGACATTTTTGAGTTATTGCAATTCATGGTGCAACTTGTGAATTGTTAAAATAATTGCTTGCCATTTTTGAAAATGACAAAAAAATACACAGCCCCTTTTTTTGGACCTAGACGCTTGTGGTAGATTTTTATGTGAATGATCAAGTTCCTACATAAAAGTGAACATATGAAAAGTCGGAATAATAATGATGTATGAATGTGGAGGAAGCGAAGGAAGCAAAGGAAGTGTGTCAAGATATAGTGGTGTAGCATTGTATCCTTTCTGCATTCGGGGAAATGGCGTAACGGTTAGTAAGTTAGTTATGAAAAAAAAGTCATTTATGGATAGTCTTTTGTACCTCTTGGTAGGAGGACGTCATAAATTTCGTATTCATTTAATGTTCACAATATTCATGATGGCTCCAGGTGTTGTGATGAATATTGCAACATCAGGGGATCATCTCCCGAATTTGCATAACATTACCGTGGTAGGACATCGAGGTCCTTTTTGTTTCAAAGCAAGGACACTCGTATTCAGAAGGCGTCAACGTCTTATTTTAAGAGCAAAAGTATACAAATTTCAAAAATATGTACATCCAATATCCACCACGTAGATAATGAAATAAAATTAATGGTCTCGTGGTACAGTGGTGAGTGCGTTGTGCTGTCATGCATGAGGTCCAGGGTTCAACTCCCGACGAGGTCTATATTAATTTTAAAAAATTCTTGATATTTCCCAAATTTTGTTTTTGAGTTAATAGTTTACAATATAATAGTTTACAATATACATGGTGTAACAAAACTCGATGTACACGTGGGAAACCAGTGTATCTACGTCATATTTGGAGTCGATTTTGTTGAGTAAATTTATTGGATTTGACTCATAGTTTTCGAGAAAATTGAGTACGAAGTAAGTTTTTTTTTCGATAATTTTTTGCAAATTGTTATCAAATAAAATTTATTTAGTCAAATTGATACTATCCATTCAGATAAATAAATTAAACACCGCATTTAAATAAGAATTTGTGCAATTTTACTTAATCTGCGGTACTTATGACTTTTAAGAAAAGAAAAGAAAAAAAAAATGCTCAGATTAAAAAGTCATATTTCACATTCGACTCCAAATATGATGTAGATTCACCAGTTTTCCGGTTGTACTACGAGTTTAGTTACACTATGTATTTAGCTTGCATTAGTTCTGCTTCTTCAATTTTACGAAAAACACACACCTAATGCGTTAGCGCGTATGAATAACCCTTCAAACAGTTAAAAAATCTATATTATAATTTATTTCCCAATCACAAAAAAACGGTCTTACTTTTTCGGTTCCTAGCGAAAAAGTTAGTATTCCTTATAAACATCGATAAGCTATCATTTTTTATTCGTAAAGATCACAATAAAAAGTAACTAACTCCAGAATACTGATAAACGACACTGTTGTCAGAGTTTTTATATCTTTTATACCATCGAATGTTCTAAAACATTCTATGTTTTTTCTATTTCTTTTACCGTTGGTTTTTCTGGGGCTATCAAATCAAAAGATCATAAAATATGTACTCCACGTTCGCACTCCTATGGAGAAGGATGCCGTGAAAATAGATTAAGGACATTTCTAGAAGACTTTAGCTATTATTTTGTAATTTATTGGTATAAATTTTCTCATAGATTTGTCACGAAATAAGAGACGAATTAGCTGTCAGATATATTTATTTATAATATACCAAGTGAAAACAAATCTTTGTTAAATATTTGCTAAAAACTGTTTTGTATTGTGAAGATATATTATTCTTGGTAAATTTATTATAGATATTTCACAAACGTAATTCTAAAAATATTTTTCTATGGATAATCGCCACAAGTTTTAATGTGACTAGTTAGTAAAAATTTTGTTACGGAAACAATTATTTGAAGACAACAACATTTTTAACACTGCAAATGCAATTTGATAATAATTATAATTGAAATTATTTGTATTATAAATTTGTAATTTAAATTCCAATTATTATCAAACAATAAGCAACCATTTATTAAAAAATATTTAGATTAGTTTTAAAATGTTTACTATATAAACGAGTTTCCAATGACCTAAAAATCTAGTTTAAGAGCATACCACGTGACTCGCATTCGCTTTTCCATACAAACGTATTCCTCGATTTTCTCCCTGGAATTTAACATAAGAGCAATGATTTTTTCACACATTTTACCATCGACCAGATGCGTGTTTGCATCGTCTAATTTTTTAAATACTTTATTTATTAAACGAGATAAATATAATTATTAAAAAAATAAGACGATTCAAACAAAAAAAATATGTCAAATTCCAGGGAAAAAATCGAGGAATATGTTTGCATGGGAAGCGGCCGCGAATCACGTGGTGGAGTATGCTCTTATTACTTCATGTCATAAATACATATATATTTACACGATCGGTCGGCGCGCGGCGTCGGCGTCGTTTTGACATAATTTCACCCTTAACATTTTTAAACATTTTCATAAAAGGGTAGATGTATAAATTTATATATTATACCAACAATATCGATGAAGTACCTACCTCTGTATTTGGAGATATAGGGTATCAAGTCATATTGAGGATTCTGGGCGATCTCCAGAAGTTACTGCGTTCTTTTATTGCTTTGCAAACTGAATGGCACCATTTTGAGATAATATGAAACTAACAACTCGTAAGGAACGTAAGGAATAAGGAAAATTGTAATACTTACTTTCGTTAATGTACCTACTCTGCTTAGTAGGGCTACGGTGTTTTCGGAAAATGTTTTATTTTTTTTGGAATTATTTAGTAAAATATAAACCAATTATTTGCAAAAATACTTTAAAAAACTCTTAATACTCGTTCACTGTTTTTACCATTATCCTTAATGCTTTTATTTTTAAACGAAGTATTTTAAAAAAATGGAATATTTTGAAAAAAAACACTTTTTTAAAACATGCAAATTAGGTAGTTCGTTCATTTTTTTTGTAATTTCACGTAGTAATTTCACTTTAGGAAGTACGTAAGTAGATAAGTTATGTTAAAAAAACATGTGGATTAAATAAAGCGATGATTTCATTTAGGAATGTTGATGAAACTGGGCAATTTTGTTTTAAAAGGATGAAAAATGTGTTATAAAACATGTTTTATTATTCTAAGTTTCTGCTAATAATATATAAAAATGAATATATGATCAAGATACACTGCACTTTGTGTACTGAATGCAGTGCCCTATGCACCATTGGGTGCGGATAGGGAAAGACATAGTAGTAATAATAAAAAAATATATATGACAAATTCAATGTTAAATTGAATTTTTTGTATTATTTTGAATATTTGTTAAACTGAATTAAATTAGACTAGATTTACAATTTGACTTCTCAACAGAGACGAGAAGTTTGGAAGGAAATATAGGATATCTAGGCGTTTACAGGGCTTATGACCTGTCATTGGCTGGGTTAAGTGGCCACTCGATGTATTTCAACATTCCCCATTTCACCTTGTATTTGATATCCATATCTGCCAATTATCGGAAATGGCGCGACGCTTCACATGTGAACACTATTTAAGGAAAGCGCGGCGCGGGCGTCTAGAGAGGTTATGAATCTTTCTACTAAAAATAAAATGATTTAGTATGTCATACTTCTAAATAGAATATTTCCTATACATCGAGGCTTAAATAGGGGACTTTGAAGAAATAATCCGCTTTAAAATTTTCAGTTGGAAAATTACATTTTTATTTCCTGGAGAGAATTATTTTTCTCATAATTTTGTAATTATAATTCGGCTTTTCCCAAAACGAACCCTTAGCAGGGGGCAGCAACCCTTCACACAAAAATATTGAACAATCTAAATTTAAGTTGAAACTCGCACCATATCTCTGGCGAATTTTAAATGAACTAAAAAGGCTTCGGTGGAATAATCCCCCGTAGAACGAGGCTCTATAGGAAAAGAGCTTTTTTAATTAATTCGCCTGTAATGCGGACCGTGTTTTTCAGGAGTTAAAGTTGAAAAGTTTTAATTGCTACGGTATGTTTTTTTACCTACATAAGCTCATTTTTCATTACACTCGAGATTTTATTAGGAAACTTTTCCTAGTAAACGGAGTAAAGGCAATCTGACAGTTTTAATCCTAGAAAAACAAGTTGCGCTAAAAACAGTTTGAAAAATAATTATAAATGTCAGTGCTATTTATAATCATAATCATCGTCATCATTCCATATACGCCCCCTAAAGCATATGGATTCCACAAACTGCCTCCAAGCCAAGCGATCGGCCGCCAGTTCACGTGTATCCTCCCAAGTCAACTCCACGTCCCTCAGCTCTGACTCATTGTCAACAGAGAACGTCCAGGACGCCGAGAAATCTGATGTCCTGTGAATTAGGCAAGCATGGTAAAGGCTCTCAGGAGGCATACTACATACTAGTATTATATGGCCTAAACGTCTTCGCCGGATGACAGATGCCTAGGGTAGCTGCGTCCGTTGCCTCGCCTCTGTGTTCCTTCAAAACCAACGCTCACCTTATATCATACGCATATACTCAGTATTTATATTACTCAATAATTACAATTTTTTTATTTAGGATCAACTCCGTTTTATAAACACTTTTTGGATATCTAAAACATGCGTGCTTTCGTTGTGTTATTAATTTAATAACTTATACCTACCACTAATAGTTTACAAGAAACAAATAAATTATTTAAAAAATAAAACAATTCAAACACGCTTCTGTTCAATATTTAAACCACGAGAAAAATTATTGCTCTTGTGCTAAATTTCAGGAAAATCAAGGACTACGGTTGTATGGAGAAACGGACGCGGGTCACGTGACAATGCATCCTCTTAAGCCTGGGTGTTTATGATGTCCTTTCTGTTATTACCGGGGCTCCAGGACTGTTGAGAACGAAAAGTAAAAACCAAAAAAGGCGCCCTTTCCATAAGACTTTAAAATTTAAGCGAACAAAATATGTTACGGATGTGACGTCATTTTCAATTTCACGCCTTCCTGGCTATGAAAAACCTTATGATTGCAGGGCTATACTGAATAATCCTGAGATTCAGTTGTCTTGGGAATACGATTCTTGGCAGCTGAAACTTCTTGCGAGTTTCTGTATTGTGTTCAGAATACAAACCATACGAGAATTCATTGTTAAATCTTTACAAGTTCAAGGTTATTGAATGCCAACACCTTTGAAATGTTCTGGAAAGAAGACAGGAAATTTTTTGTTTTACAAGATATTTTTTTCTGATTTGTAAGTTACGGAAGAAGACATTCGGTTTATTGTTTTCAGATACTTATTTATTTGTTTGTTTATTGACACCATAATTATTTTTCGTAATTATTGTCATCATGAAATAATACTCGATGTAAAAGCGAAAAACCAGTAAATCAGCTCTACATTTGGAGTAAGTTTCTAAAAAAAAAACTACCTTCAAAATTAATTTACAAGAAAATCCGGGTAGAAGTTGATTTTTTTGTAAAATTCTTATGAATCGACATAAATACCATTTATATCAAGTCAAGTTCATACTATGAAAAAAATAGCCAAATGAAAATACCAAATTCCAGTAAAAAATTGTGCGATCTTACAAATTTTATTTTTTATTCTTGCTTTAGTACTCAAAGGGATACGCAGGAAACTGGCGGCCGATCAGTTTGTGGAATTCATATATTTTATGCTCCACATAGGGAGCAAAAATATGGCATGATTATGGATAAGAATGTATTGTAATATTTAAATTATAGAAAAACACTTTTTTTCACTTCGCAGGGCTTGATATAGTTCTTATGTGTAGTCAAAACTAGTTAGCAAAGAAAAATAAAATAATATGAATCTTACAACAAAGATTGCTAATAATATCAATAAAATTGTATTTTTTTTTGTGCATTACCTCGGTGCAGTGTTTTACTTTTGTTACATAATATCGAGGCATAATCGGCAGAACAACGGAAGCCATATTTTTGGTGAATTGTGATTTTTCACCAAAAAATGTTCCTTATGTACCCCCTGCACAGTGGTTAAAACATTACAGTTCTATATAATTCTTCTGCAATATTTTAGGATTAGTTTAGCTTAAACTAAAATATAACGTAACTGACACAAAATTATTCCGAATTTTAAAAAAAATACGAACAATAATGTTGAAAAAATCTTGTCCCTCACAATTTAATTATTGTCGCTTACGTTATTCTGCCAATTATGGGTAGATGTATACTAGGGTGTTCTTTATATGACCAAAAAGTTTCTTTTTCGATTTTGAAAACGCATACCCTCTATCTTTTTTGCAATTACTATGGCATATTCAGATACGAAATTTCATGTGTGTACAATGATTTTGACTCATGCCGACGAGGCCTCAAAGTTTTTCAAAATTAGAGAAATTTATTTCATGTTGTATGAATATGTTCCGATGCAAGTCGGCACGGATCACTGTACTCCAAATGAACTGAAATTTGCTGAACAAGTGTTTTATAGCCATACAGAAGAAAGTAAATAATAATCAAGTTGAAAAATAAGGGACTTATGTAGCAAAAAATATTTTTTTTCGATTTTGAAAACGCCATACCCTCTATGTTTTTTACAATTACTATGGCCTATTTAGGTACGAAATTTTATATGTGTACAATGATTTTAACTCGTGCCGACGAGGCCTCAAAGTTTTTTAAATATTTTTTTTTTTTATTATAACAATAATAATAATAATAATGATTTATATATTTATTAGACTAAGAAACATTCTATCTTTAAAACATATAAAAACGGTGTATTATGCTTTAATACAATCGATTCTGCAGTATGCCGGAAAACTTAAAATCCATAAAAAAAATATCAAATCTTTAAAACTAAATTAAAAAAACATATAAGACCTACCCCAGCCTAAACTCCATACAGAGGAATATTTTTTTCATTTGTTCATTTAATTTATTTATTTTAAAAATTTATGATGAAATTTACTCATATAAAAAAATAATAATTGTAAAACGAACTCCCTCTCTAAACACAAGTATCCACTTTATAGAGAGGTAAAAACGTTATGTCTGAATTTTTGTATATTACCAACAATATGTTTAGGTATATTATGTTTTGTAACAGATTTTAATTTCAATAAAAAAATTATCTAGTTGAAAATGAGGGACACCCTAATGTATACAATACGATACAACTACGAAATGATTATGAGATAACCCAGCGAAATTAATTATTATTAGATGGTAATACGCATAATTTGGTTTGATTCGAGTGGCATGCATTACCAAGGTATAAGCCCTTGTATCAGGTTTCCTACCAATATGGGAACCTCACTCCTGATAACCTATGGCTTCCTGGTACTTTGTGTCGCTACGCAGCAACATTTCGATAATTACCGAACCATGTTTGGTTAATTAACAAACATTAACGATTAATTAAAGAAAATGTAAGCCCTCCATAACAGGTAAGGAATGCTCTCGACATTTCTCCTAAAGATTAATCTTGTAAAGGCAGGTAGTTTGGCTCTTGTAAGAAAATGTTCGATAAGAACTACATTGATTAAGCAGGGGTAGTCAACATTAAATATATTCATATTTCTAAGGTCACATTTTTCTGATAATGACTTTTTTATAAACTTAAAGTTACTGCAGAAACATGGACTGTTTATTATTTAAATTACCATTGTATTACCTCTACAACAAAAAATCGTCATTCTATCTTTTAAAACTGAAAAGCGTTGTGAGGCTCTCAAAATTTATTAAAAGCTACCGAAAACCATTGGTCGTTGACTGCCGGATAACCAAGGTAACTTATTTTGTTTTGATTTTGTTATCAGAAAAACTTATGAAATGATTAGTTTGAACATTATTTCTATTTTAATGGTTCGGATAAGTTTTGGGACAAGTTTCGTTTTCATCTACAAAATAACATTTTCTGAGAAAAATATCGTAGAAAATATTTACTGGTTACCGAAAAATAAGTTTCAGATATTGTAACAGTTTTTTACTAAGAATTATCAATACGAAACATAATATTAATTATAAATAGGTTGTTTTTTTCATGTCCCTACATAAATAAATATATCTTCTGTTTTCAAAATAATAATAAAAATCGTAAATTTAATTTAATTACGTTGTTATTAAATC
Organism: Micrasema minimum; assembly: GCA_022494985.1. NCBI lineage: Eukaryota > Metazoa > Arthropoda > Insecta > Trichoptera > Brachycentridae > Micrasema > Micrasema minimum. Next base: position 18,314 of record JAGVSP010002067.1, on the reverse strand, counting down.
TAGACTAGAAATATTTTTATGTAGTTTGCACATAAAAATATTATAAATGTGATACCTTGGTCTGGCGCTGAAGCGTAAGACTGATAATCTTGCCTCCATGTAACAAATTATTAAGATTGACTGCACTTGGTGTACCAATTCAATGCCCTATGCACTATTGGGCGAGTAGTCGTTTTTTTAGGGAGAAAAAAAATAATATTAGCCTCATTATGAATTAACCAATCTTTTTATTTTCAAACTTGTTTTCAAACAATAATTAATGTGCTTTTTAAGTTCTATTAAAAACTTGTTGAAATAAGAAAAACTTGTTAAAATAAATGTTGTTTTTTTAAATATTAATATCTTACCCTCAAAAATCTTTTTAATATAAGCAGAATTAAAATAGTTTCAAATCTACTTCAAAGATTCATTACTGAGCGTTTTGGTTCAGTTGTAAAAATACTGGAATCCTAAAATAACTCCGTTGCAGCTATTTCCAGAAATAATATTTCCTCATCGGTCGGAAAATTACTTGCAAATAGTATTTTCTTGGCCGGAAGTCAGCTGGCAGGAAGTTGTTTGTCGAGGAAAAAGCTACACTTAAAAGACAAAGGCTGTAGATTGCCAGTGCATCCCTCTTCCGGTCTATTGATAGAGGAAAAACGGTCCAGCTAATTTAATGAAAGAACAAAGTTTTTTTAATTTTGTAAAAACAATTAGTACTCAATATTGTAGATGTATACAATGTAGCCATAGGGACCGGCAAAGAGGTAAGATAATTTTGAGCATATACCTAAACATATAGCCATAAAGTCTTATATTTCAATTTGACATCTCAATAGAGACGAGAAGTTTGGAAGGGAATATGGATATCTAGGCGTTTACGGGGCTTATGACCTGTCATTGGCTGGGTTAAGTGGCCACTTGATGTATCACAACATTCCCCATACTTGCAATCATAAAGGTTTCTGCTAAAATGCTTAACAATTTTCGTAATGGATGACAGAGAGTGTTCGCATGTGAAGCGTCGCGCCATTTTACTGTATATTGGCAGATATGGATATCAAATACTAGGTGAAATGGGGAATGTTGTAATACATCAAGTGGCCACTTAACCCAGCAAATGATGGGTCATAAGCCCTGTAAACGCCTAGATATCCATATTCCCTTCCAAACTTCTCGTCTCTGTTGAGATGTCAAATTGTAATTATTAGCCCGCAATGGGTGAAATCCAGTTTTTGTCTACAAGTATTTGGACAAACTCAAAATGTTGTCTTATATTTCAAATTACCTATACTATTTTAAAAGACATATTTTAGTAATTAATTAACAGTGACGTAAAAAAATCAGTTGTAACAGAAAACTGCGGCTAAAATCAATAAAATACTACTGTATTGAAGATAGGGCTTTTTTTTAGGTGCAGCAATAATAAACTGCAACCACATTAGTTTGTCTCGTAGACTGGTGAAATTGTACTTAATCCGGATCCGTTCGAATTTCTCGCGTTGTGGCATTGAAAAGGGCTTCAAGACTATTAGCTAAAATTCAATCGCTGTATGTTCCAATATACACTGAAATGGCAAAGTACTCTATTCCCTGACTCTATACGGATTTTAGAAGAACCGCATGCGCGCTGGTAGATGATCGCTTAGCAGTTGTAGGTAGCAGAAGCAGGCTTGAAATACCTGGGAGCGTACATGACGAAAAACGGCAGTTCAGAAAGAACAGGGAGTGCGGCTTGGAGTAGCGGGCGCCGCATTCAACAGTATGAAAGCTGTCTGGAGACCGGATGTTTACTCGATTAAAACAAAATTCCGCCTTTATAACGCCTGCATCACACCTGTTCCCCTCTATGGCTGCGAATCATGGTACCTACCAGGGGCCCAAAACAGCAGACTTCTGAGGTTTGAGAATAGGTGTCTTAAAATAATATTAGGTGTGCGGTGGTTTGACTTTGTAAGGAACACAGAGGTGAAGCAACGGATACAGCAACCCTTGGTATCTACTGTCATCCGGCGAAGGCGTTTCAGCTGGCTAGAACATATACGAGTACTACGTATGCCTCCTGAAAGCCCTAACCATGCTTGCCTATTTTACAAGGTATCAGGTTCTCGGCGTCCTGGTCGTCGTCCGCTGTTGAAAATTCGTCAGCAGTTTGCGTCAGAGCTGCGTGACGTGGACTTGACTTGGGAGGATGCACGGGAGCTGGCGATCGCTCGGCCTGGAGGCAGTTCGCTCCACATAGGGAGCGGATATGGTATGATGATGATGATGCAGGCGGGCGGCGTTAGATACTAGAAGTAACCTTGGAAATAGTTTGTGGAATCCATGTGCTCCACAAATGAAGCAGATAGATGATAAGTAAGAAGATTTGTTAAAATTAAGTGTATTTCATTGGAATATTTTTTTTATCTCGCCCACCTGTGGGAAGGTAAGTTTAGTTAAGGGCGGCAGATGTGTATCCGGTACTACCCCACTAATGGGAAGGGGGCAATACTGGCATACGGGCATAACGGGGTGCGGGCGTAATAGGGTACGGGGCGTGCAGGCGGGTACCCCGTTTCAACCCCACCTTCCCCTAACGTGGGCGGCACTTTGTTATAAGGTTGGTTAGTGCTGAAACTGATGACGTCAGCGTTGAGAGTGTAACTTTATTTTCGGAGTTTCAGGAGTTAGTTTAGTCAAGCGTCTTGTATTAAAAATGAATTAACTAACCATCACGCCATTTCTCCGTAGGGATATGCAGAGTGGATAGAACGCCATACCACTCTGTCCTGACATACTTCCGTTGCTTCCTCTACATTCATACATCTTCTCATGCACATACGCCGATTACTCCGACTTTTCATATGTCCACTTTTAAGTACTTGTTGTACTTGGTCATGCCATGTCTTTCTCGGCCTTTCTCGGCATCTACATACAGGCACACTTGCATTTAAACTTCTTTTAGCCGTTCTTTCATCACTCATTCGCTCCGCATGACCAAACCATCGTAAAAGCCCTTTTTTAATTTTTGTCGATAATGCTTATTTCAGCCTTGCACTCTGCTCTAATTTACACATTTGTACACCTATCATACATAGTCTTACTACACATTCGCCTGATATATTGCATTTTAACAGCATTCAGTCTACTTTCATCCTTCTTTTTCCAACACCACGCTTCACTACCATACGTAAGGGTTGGTACCAGAACTCTGTTGTATAATGTATATATCTATTAATTTATAAGTATTCCCCATTATAATTTTTAGAGCATTATTTATAGGAAAATGGATGTTTAAAAAATACGTTTTGTTATACCAATAATAATTATGTAAATAATGAAGAAATTACGGTTTTAGTCTCCGCTCCGCTTCCAATGTCCCTTTTCATGGAGTTATTAGTTGTACAGTTTAGGCCAAGGATATTGCTATTACGACTATGGTTTTGCACCAAACTAGACTTCACAAAATAGACCTGGGAAGTAGAGATATCTAGTTTTGTGTATATAATCTGCCGATTACATTAAGTGTGTAGATTTCCTTACTTCACGACTGGTAGGAGGTAGGAAAGAACCCCTCTCATACATAAACTAAACCTGGCTGAGTGGAATAACGTGTTGTGGAAACAGTGCTTAATTCATATATCCTCACTTTAATCTTTCAGGTCTAGGAACGATATAATTTTTAAAATATTGAAATTGTCTATCTCACTAGGTTTTGAATAATTATTTTACTTTATAATGGATGATGAGACTCTCTGGTAACTTCGTCCGAACGATGATCGGAAAATGGAAGAAGGACTTACCAGAGCTGGACTCCAAAGGGGCGGGAAGTGACGATGAAGGACCACCAGGTAGGGTAAAGTATCCTGGAATACCCTGGGAACAACACGATGAACTGACGCGGTGGGATACAAACAAGGGGCACAGCGCACTATACACTCACTTTCATCGAGGGAGATTCGGGAATTGGTTGCTGGGAAGCTCCGAGATGGATGGCGAGGGGGTTATTATGTAAAAGAACTAAGGAAGAACAGGTATTGGATTTCACGAGAAGAATGGCTGATCATCACGAGGTCGAGGTAATGCTGTTGTGCTGGCGCGAATTTCGAGACTTAATTGGTGTTGGAAAACAGGTGACAAATTAATCGGAATGGATGTAGGTAGGGAATAAATTTTGGAAGGAATCCGAACTACCTATCAACAGAGGGTACCATAAATGGCCAAACCAATTAGTTTTAATGATATTATGTTTTCCTGTACATCTGTTTGTATTCCGAATAAAATAAAAATAAAATAAAATACTGTATGTAGGTATAGGTATTAGGTATAGGTATTTTGATGCACGGGAACTAGTGGCCAATCGATTGGCTTAAAGGCAGTTTGTAGATCCATATGCTCCACGCAAAGAGCGCATAATATGGTATGATGATGATACTGATGTACAGTTAATGACAGGATTTCAACTGCTTTCCTGAAAAAATGTGTTATTCGACTTGTGCCACTGGTTTTCTGGAGGTATGAATTTATCAGAAAATGGAAGACCAAAATAACTAGGTGCAGTTTTTTATTTTAGGAAATGAACATGTAATATTAATCACAATAACTTAATACTACAACTTAATCGCCAGTGCAGAAAAATAAAAATATAATTCCTTTAACCACATTACCAACTTCTCACTCAAATCACTGGAAAAGAAATGATAAATAAAATCCCGAACAAACGACATAAATCAATTTTATCCGATATATAAATGTGACGAAGAAACGATTAGAAGAGAAAGCGAAGTGTGTCCATTATTTCGGAGACAAATGATATAACTCGCTTATTTATTATTTGGCCATAAAAATCAGTCATTTCTGTAATTCCGTATATTATCGCCCTGCAGGGTTGTGTATTTGGTAATAAAAATAATACTCCGACGTTTTACGCCCGCCGACCCCCCTCCGCCCCACCATCGTGCACCACCGCCCGCCACTGGAGGGTGGTATAATCTGTTCCGTGATGGCGAGAATAAAAATGTAATAAATGCGTGTATTGATAAATGTGGGCCAGTGACGTCGTTGGAAGACAGTTTTTATTATTTTTATTTATTTCGTCCAACGAAGTTCGTAAAAAAGTCACAGTCGAAAATCTTTCGACCTCTAAATAAAGGATAACCTAGCAAAATTAATGAAAATTAAATGCATAAATTACATGTTGTGACTCCGAAAAACAGTTTTCCTGAAAAACAGTTTTTGAGTGTTTATATATCATTTTATTTATTTATTTACGGCACTCGCCTTTTACAAAAATACACTTTAAATACAGCGAAATGCATAAATTTAATATAAATAAAGAAGAGTACTCTTGTGCTAAGTTGTAACAGTTGTTTTTTTTACATTGGTATAAATAATATATCGAAGTATGCTTCAAACGAATATAAAAGAATATGTATATATAAATATAGTGAAATATATTATCTGTTTACACTGTACAAATAAAAGTATTGACAGGAGTTTTCAACCCATTACTAAAATTAAAATTTAAAGAAATTTCTAAAAGGAAAAAATAATAATAATAACAGTACAGAAAGTAAATTTTTGATTTAAAAAATCGTTTAATTGTTTTGTTTATAAGTTTCATGAGTCATTTTGAAAAAATGTGTACTTTCTCTCCAAAATTTTATCTTTCCTCACCTTAAATTCTAGTAATATGAAGGACTTGTTCCCGGTGTCATGAAACTGTTCTGTTTTATACAAGACATAATGTATGTTATGTTTAAATCCCTCAGATTACACATATATACGTGTACAGGGTCCATTATTAAAGTAATGCGCATTTTCTGGGAAAAATAGACTTATTGCTCGGACCTATACACATACATACCTATAGATATCGACCAGATGCGTGTTTGTATCTTCTTATTTTTTTAAGAATTTATTTACCTCCTTTAACAAATAAAATATTTGATGACCATTTTTGTGGAATATATATGGGGTCATAAAACTTGCAGTTTTAATGCCTTGCATCAACATGATTTTTCGACAGTCGTATACTTTTAAATTTTTTTATCTTCAACTTTTGTTTTTTCAAACATTTTTAACGCCGTCACTGGATGTAGTATTTTGATGTACTGTTAATGTAGGAACTGTAGGAGATATTGGTTGCGAATACCAAATAAATACGTATACTACTTACTTCCCCATTCGGCACTTTATGCCTCTTAAAGGGATTGAAAACCTTTTCAGATTATTTAAAATCGTGCGTTTAGTTAAATAAATAAATATGGATTTACATAAAAAACAGGTAGGACCTATCTCACCCTATGCCTATGGATTTTAATAGTTTAGATTTAAGTTAAAATGTCTTTAACACCATTAACAGCATTAAATGAAAGATTTATCTACGTGTTATCAATTAGAGGAATTTAAGTATTCTCAGTGAATTTTTCATGATTATATTTACAGGTTTTAACCACTTTTACTAATCAGAATACCCAAATGCAAAGTCTGTACTGTATTTGTTTTTTTTTCCTAGAATTCAGAGTTCTTGTTAAAAGTTCGTCCTCTGTTTTGTAAGTATTGTATATTATCTTTAGAATGTATCCCTGCTCAAAAACCAACGGCTATTGTTCGCTCTCAGATAAGGCTATTCGTTTTCAGATTAAACTAGCCATTCGAATAACTCAGACATTTCGGCGCCTGTCGTCCGCATCCCCTCGGAACAACTTCAAGTTTTGAAGAAAGATCGGAAATCTGAAACCAGTATCATCAAAACATAAATAACGTAACGTTTTTTTTTTAACGATAATTTATCAATATAAAAATATTATATTATGTACCTATAAAAAATAGCGCGATACCGTTGTGATTCTATTGAAAATATACCTTTTAAAAAGTATGTAAATGTTTCATCGTTGCCGTAGTTATAACAAATTAGGTAATGACAAATCAGTTACGAAAACTTTAATTGAATTGAAATTTTAAAAAAAAGAAACACAAATTCTTTATATGATAGGTTTCAGTGAATCCGCCCACAGATGCTGGCTCTTACGTGACGACTTTTACAATGATTCTTTCTTCCCAAAGTCTCGTGAAAAGAATTCTACCAGGAGTACATAGCGAGTGAAGAGTAAGATCTTATTTGAGTACGGACCGCTTCCGACCGACTTGCTCTCAAATCAACTTGTAATCGCCCGATTTTCTTGTGATCCTGGTAAGAACATCTTCGGGTTTAAATGGAAGTTGGTTTTGGAAGGTTTTTCCTAAAGCGCGATTGATGGCATTTAATCGATTTGAAATGAAATTCGGAGTAACTTTATACTTAAAAGAACAGCGTAGGTAAACTTCTTATAAGTCTTGAGTGCACTCGGTCATAACAAAAAGATTTATGGTGGATAATTTTCTAATGGGTAGACAAATTTTGTGATTTACTTTATTCTTATACTTGCAGCCAATACTGTGGTTATTCCCATGACGGACTTGCATCAATCATTATTATTTACTCAAAACAGAATCAACTTACAATGTGAAACGACGAATCAATAAATTAACTACGTAATATTGTACTTACACTTTTCCCTAAAGTTAACAGATATGGATATTCGATGAAACGAAGAGTGGAGAGTGTTGTAATACGTAAAATGGCCACTTAACCTAGCCGATGCTAGGTCATTAGCTCTGTCAACGCTTAGATAATACTTATTAGTTTCCAGAGTTTCTGTTTCTGTTGAGATATCAATAGTGGAATTTTCTTAATATTAATCGTTGGTTTTTTTTTTTTTTATTTGTTAATAATATGTTTTTTTCAAGTGCGAAGATTCATAAAGTTTTTTAGTATTTAATGCATCTTTATACATTTTTTTATAGATTTTATTTTTACATAAAAACGGTAAAAAAGATAAAACTTCACTCCCAACAATTTTTGATTTGTTATGTAGTATTTATATTTTATGTGTGGTGCCTTGGACTGGTACTGAAGCGTAAGACTGATCATCCTACCTTCATGTCATAAAATGATCAAGATACACTGCACTTGGTGTACCAATGCAGGGCCATATTCACAATTGGGTAGTAGTATGTAGTTTGTAGTATTTCCAAAAGGCACCCTATATGCGTTTGAAACTATTTTTAAAAAAAAGTTGTAGCAACTAATTTTATGTCTATGGTATTTCTTATTTGTCGGATTGCTATGCTATGTTATCGTTCTTTTGTATTTTTTTCTTTTTTAAACATGGTGTAAAAAAACTTGATGTACAAGCGGGAAACCAGTGAATCTTCGTCATATTTGAATTCGATTTTGTAGAATGTTGTTTTCAAATATTTTATTTAGTCAAATCAATACTTTCCACGAAGAAAACAGAATATAAAAAAACCGCATTATAATAAGGATTTGTGCAATTTGACTCAATCTGCCATACTCATAAAAGCTTTAGATGAGCGTGAGATGAAAAAAAAAAAAATATTCTCAGATTAAAAGGTCATATAACACATTCGACTCCAATTATGATGTAGATTCACCAGTTTTCGGTTTGTACTACGAGTTTTGTTACAGGCAGCATCTATCACGCGCCACGCGTAAAAAAAATGAGAAAATTCATTTGTGTCAATTTTTTTCCATGGGAACATTTTGAAAAATGTATAAAAAGATAGGTAGGGAGGTACTATAAATGTTTTTTAGTGTATTTACGTAGGTAAATAAAAATATAGTAAAAAGCACAATTTATTGTGTTTAACTGTGTGTATTTGAACAAAACAGAACTGGCTAAATAAATATTCGGTATACTCAAGTACCAGGAGCGCATATACGAGTGCGGGTAGTGTAAAGGAAAACATCGCTCGTTCCTTGCAACTCGGGTGCACTCAGTCGGTCGTTTTCCTCCAATAAGTTACAATACTCGTCTTGTAATGCAAACGAACATTGCTCGCCCGCTCACCACCCGAGGAGCTTTCCGTTCACCTGCTTGGCGCTATGTGCTCCTGGTAAACGAGGATTTAAATTATAACGCAAGGTATTTTTTGAACGATGAAAAATTATTATATCCAGTCACGCTTCAGTGAATGTCGATTGTATTTTGTCTTTAACATCACATTTCATTTCATTTTTTTTTATTATATGAAGGTAAGATAATCAGTTTGACGCTTCAGTACCAGTTCAAGGTATCACACATGAAACATTAATATGAACATCACTTGATAATAAAAACTTCATGTTGATTAATATTTCATGTGCTACGATTTAATCACATTAACACAAATAAATATTACATAATATTGACCCTATCGGGATTCGAATTCGCGACCTCGTGCGCGGTAGCCACAAAAAAAAATAATGCAATTTTAAAGTATGTGTGTTTTATATACTTATACTTTTACCGTTTGTTTTTACTCAAAATGATTATTTTTTATTCGTTATGTAAATTTTACCTAGAAAAGAAGTGCGATTTTCTTCATATTTGACTGTATTAGTTTCTTTGTGGAGCAATATGACATCCACAAACTGTTTCCAACAACGCCGTCGCGTGTGCTTTCTAGCGGCTTCCTAAATCAGGTCAACGTTTCGCAAATATGACGTAAACTGCTGACGAATTGTTAGCAATGACATCCTGGACTCCATAAACCTGATGCATTTACCAACACAACTTTTCATATTAGTTAGTACATAACAAGTAGAATTATATAAATAAAACACTTTGATTTTTTGTCCACTGAGTTTATTTTTTAACACGACATGTTTCGGACACGCAGAACTGTCCATCTAGGTATATTTTAAAACTGAATATAAATATACAATGAAAAGTTTAGGTACTGACAGGGGGTGGTGGAGGAGCTAAGTGTGGAGAGGTGTGGTATGGGGGGTAGGGGGTCTAGCAAGTGAGAATAAACTAAGTGTAAGATATGTGGCGGGGTAGTTTAGAGAAACTCAGTGTACCGTTGTATGGCTTTATTAATATAAGATATACTAGTGAATACCGACAGCGCTATATTTGGAATGCGCGCCGTGGAGCCGCGGGGGCCGGCGATGCCCGAACCCGGCCAGGTGCGCGCGCATCAGCGACGGTGGTGCCTCTGGCGGCCAAACACCGAAGCTGATACCTAACACTAAGTAATGGTAATGTATTTTGAAAGGTTATGTTATTTATGAATATATTATTTTAATTTAAGTTTTTTTGAATTTCGATGTTCTCTAAATTGTTCATTGTTTTTCCTTTATTAATATTTGAATGTAAAAGTTTGAGATTATGTAAGTGAAAAGAATGATTCGTTTCCATGATATGGTTGGCGAACTCTGAGAAGTATTTGAAGTTAAGGCCCAGCGATGTTCTTTTAGTCTTATGTTTAAATTTCTAGCTGTTAAAAAATAAACTCAGTGTGTTAAAAAATAAACTCAGTGGACAAAAAATCTAAGTGTTTTATTTATATAATTCAATATGTTATTCCACAATGTTAACGCCGATTCAATAAATAATAATATAACAAGTATTTATTTTTCTTTTGCGAAAATTTTTTACTTGACCGTGCTCGTGAATTGAAAAAGTGTATTATGTAGTATTTTTTATTCCTAATAGAACTAAGTTACATTAAATCTCAAACAGTTTTGAAATTATCCCGCGATTAAAAATTAACCAACACGTTTCGACAATAACGAATAATTAAAGCCTACGACGAAAAAAGCGAAAAATCGTAATATTTACAATTATGAATTCGCGAGAAGCCATTTTAAGGTTTATAAAATTCCCTTTAAAGCCACTTACGTCCGGAAAATTTCAGATCAAAGAAATATTTTATGTCGAGAAATTCAGAATTTTACAGAATTTCCTAGAATTTCCACCCCCAAATAAAACTCCAAAGGTTAACTCAGAAGCGTTAACTCAACTAATTTTATATTTTCGTGTTAATGTTACACAAACGGGCCATTTTTTGAAAGCTTATTTCCTTTGTGCGAGTAACGATACTTGAAAATATCGCCTTTTTTTAAAACTCCAGTTATTTTGAAAACTTATTGCTCCTTATCGTCTTTTATGTTATGTTTTCGAGAAGTTAGCGAAATAACAGTTGTATAGAATTGCGTATTTAATACGAGAGAAAATTAATATTAAAACAATTATTATTATAAGCAGACCATACTTGCCTATTTTACAAACAGGTTGAATTCTTTATTAATTTATTGTACTGTTCCGCTCATTTAACTGCTATTTTTCTTGACAATTTACTACAAGACGAAAAAATTAATTAACGTATTAATTAAAAGGCTCAATTAGTCCACAGCGAGCAGTCATAACAATCAACAGTCTGTGTTTTAGTTTGCCCATATCCTTAATTCAAAACAAACACTAGTCTATGGTTCATGTTATTTTAGGATCACGGTCTGTAGAATATAGTACCTTTAATCATCGTGGCGGTATCCTGAGCAGGATGTTTGGGGAAGGAATTATGCAAGGATCTGGATAGTCTGGGTCTTCGCGATGTGCCAAGGATTAAAAGCGTTGCTGTCAATTTCCAGATATTATGGGGAATAACGTTTTTATAATTAGGTTATGGTTTAATATTTGAGGCAAAAAAGAACCTGTATACTACATAATATAGTACCTATACCAGAATACTTTTTTTTTTCTTTCTAATTCATATTCACCCAAATGGATTTATTTTTTTTTTTTTTTATTATTTATTCAAAAGAAAATTTTTGTTTTACATGGATATACATTTAAACACATAAATGTACAATAAAAAAGAAATATATATAAACAAAGATCCCACCAAGGCATAGCCTGTTTGTGGGTATACTGTGAAAGTCATAGAGAAAGATAAAGTTAAAAAAAGAAAATGGAAAAATAGCAGATAATATAAACAATATAGTCAAAAAAAGAATGAACACAAGATATTGGTATCTTTATACCGGAAGAAGAAGAGGGGAAATAATTTTAATATATAAAATAAAAAAATAAAATAAAAAATGACGTAGATTATGTTATAGTTATAGTCTTTAGAGTAAGAATGATTCTACCTTTTACACTATGTATCCAACTTTGGTTTAATTTTTTAAAAGATGAAAAATTTGGAAAATCTGACAATGCCATTTTATTGTCAGTTAAAAAAATTAATTAAACTGGGGGCAATAAAATGTGCATGTCTCTGAGCAAGTCGTGATTTACAATATGGAATTTCTAGCACTCGGATTCTTGAAAATCAATATTTGTTTCTACAAGAATTAGGAAACATTTAAGAATTTTAATTTTATTTTTGTGATGACATGTTAAATTTTATTAAATGCAATTTGTAGTTTTTTCTTACACACGAGTTTTTAAACGCTTCTAGTTTTATTAACCTTTATCAAGCGTACTTTTAAACTGTGCATTATTGCACTTTTATTTGTTTTAATTTTTTTTTTTATTTTATTTTATTTTTACTTATTGTGTACTTATAAACTAGCACTTATAAACTGCACGTTATTGTACTTATAAACTGTACTTGCTTACAACTGATGATGCCAAGGTTAATTTTTTAAACTATTAGTGTAATAAACTTTAAAAAAAAAAAATTACTTCGGTTTTATTCTAAGAAAAGTATGCAGTGAAAAAGTTATAAATAGATAAAATAACATTTATTAAAAAAATAATCAAATTCAACAATTCAGAATACCTAATTTAATAAATTCAAGTGATACACTAACATGCAAATAATAACAATTATTATTATTAAATACTCTGTAAGGAGTAACAAAGCATGAAACCACTAATTTGTTGAACACTTTACTCAGAAATTCCTGGTTTACAATTCAACAATAAATGTTAATTTAATTTTTTTGGGGAATGTAGTCTAAAATGGCATACATAAAAAAAAAAAAAATTTATATATATTCTTAAGACACTTAATATATATAATATGAAACTTGAGATTGGAATAACAGAAAAGGGAGATACCCTTTTCTTTTTTTTTTTTATACCCTATCAATTTTTAGAAAAAACGTTTGTCATAAATATCGCGGGTAGCCACTGTGTAATGTTGAAAATGCCCGCAGAAATAGAGATGTGTAATTTCCTAAAATTTGTTTTTTCCTTTTTTCCTCTGAATGCCAAGGATTGTTTCTCATCATGTAGATGTTCTGTAGTGTACTATGCTGTACTGAAGATGCCCTGACTCGACACAGATTATCTAGTGAGTCGGAGCCAGATTATTGTCATGGGTCGCTACTGAGTGAGTCACCATCTTTCTGTATATTAATTGTGATTTTAAACGAAAATAACATGTAAAACTTTAGTTTTAAAAAATGTAAAAAAATAAAATTAAATTAAAGCGCTTGACTCACGATACGGTGGTTCCGAGTTCGATTCCCGATGAGAACAAAAATATCAAAAGTGATGTTCTCAATCCTGGTGTTTTTTGATATTCTTCACCTCTGTTGAGGCGGTTAAAAAAATCGGTGGATGCATTCAAAAAGTGATACCAAGACAATTATGGTTACCATTTAACAGCCCTTTTTTGATTTACTGTCTCATATATAAATATGTAAAAGTTGTAAACTAAGGCGATAAATAAATAAATTACTAGAAAAATTCCTCCTAAAAAAAAAGGTAAGGTGGCTCTTTATTAAATTTGTCTAATTAACTATGTGTTTTTTTCAAAATAAAATAACTAAAAGCTGATTGTATATATAAATTTTAGTATATGTATAGTGGATGGTGAAATGCATTTTTGTTCTTAGTCTTATATCATTACATTTCATCTACAATTAGTTTTTAAAGATACATAAGACCGTGATTATACGTGACATAAGACGTAATTGTCTTATTACATGGTATGTCATTTAAGCTACTGTGCCATTTTAAACTACCTTACCCTATTCTGTGGGATAAGACTGTTTAAAATGGCGCCCAACAGTAACTGTAGCAGTCACGAACAACAACGTAAAATCAATTCGTTAAGCTGAATTACACGGAAAGAATACTGGAATTATAACAGAAATCTCTCAGATTTAATTACGGGTTTGGTTGCCTTTAACCAATTATTAAGACAATATTTACTGTTTTATTTATTTATTTATTAAATCCAAACTGTTTTCAATTACCATATTTTAAACCAATGTATGTATTACAATTGATTTATTTGAGAGTTTTCGAGAGGATAGAACGCCATACCACTCTGTCCTGACACTCTATGCTTCCACTCTTTGCTTCCTCTACATTCATACATCTTCTCATGCACATCCGCCGATTATTCCTACTACTTTTTTTTTTTTTTTTTTTATTACTTGAAATAGCATACATTCTATACAAATATAAAATGTACTCTAATATTTACAATAAATTTATATTCATAAATACAATAATAACACACCCTCATCACACATTATTCAACACATAATCTTTAACTTTATTTTTATATTTTTATATTTTTTTTTTCTTTGGTATATATTCTTTCCCATTTCATGATATAACTTAACTGCCTTAAATAGGGCCGAATTCTGGGACACACCTTTCCTTCTATATGGTAGTCTTATTTTATCTTTATTTCTTGTTTTGTGTGTCCGTGTTGACATTGATTTTCTTCCATTTTTTTCCAAAATTCTGATTTTTTGTTGGTGTTCATTATTTTGAATACAAATAGCATTGTATTATTAAAATATTCGTTGCTTACATGACATTATTTTTAATTTATTTAGCATAAGCTTCACTTTCGCATATCTGCTTTGTTTCAAAATAATTCTTAATGCTTTGTTTTGTATCACGGTTAATTTATTTAAATGTTCTTGATTCGACAAAAATAAAATGCTACTACAGTAATTAAAATGAGGTTCAATAATTGTTTTATAAATAATTTTGCACGAGTTGACATCTAGAAATCTTCTTATTCTGCCCAAAATTGAAATTTTCTTTGCAATTTTTTTTTACACCATGTTATTATTTTGATTGAATTTTAGTTTTTTATCGATCATTACTCCTAAATACTTAATTTCATTCACTTCATTAATTTTTTCATCGTCAATTAAAATTGTTGGTATTGATTCGATCCTTTTGTTTCCGATGTTCATAAATTTCGTTTTCATTATATTTAATTTTAATTTATTAACTTTAAGCCACTTGGATATTTCATTCAAATCATCATTTAGTTTTTCTGTTATACTCTCATAATTTTCCCCTGCTATATATACTAATGCGTCATCCGCGAATAGCCTTATTTTACAATGTTTGATGACCTTGATAATGTTGTTTATATAAAAAAAAATTATAAACTTTTCACATGTCCATTTTCAAGTACTTGTCGTACTTGGTCATGCCATGTCTTTCTCGGCCTTCCTTCGCTTCTACATCCAGGCACACTTACATTTAAACTTCTTTTAGCCGTTTTTTTCATCACTCATTCGCTCCACATGACCAAACCATCGTAAAAGCCCTTCTTAATTTTGTCGATAATGCTTATCTCGGCCTTGCACTCTGCTCTAATTTCGACATTTGTACACCTATCATACATTCACCTGAGAGATCGCATTTCAACAGCATTCAGTCTACTTTCATACTTCTTTTTCCAACACCACGCTTCACTATCATACATAAGGTTTGGTACCAGAACTCCGTTGTGTATTGCCGATTTCGCTTCTTTCGATAAGTTCTTATTTGTTACTGTCGATTTCAAGGTACTAACTCTGTTTTCGTATTAATTTTCTGATTAATATTCTTTTTATTCACATTTTCATTTTTATCATACAACTTAAACCTGAAACTTCTATTGAAATCTTACTATAGTTACACATTACTATTTTAATTGTTTTTAAAGTGGTAGACGTTTTTCTCGTTCATCTGTAAAAAAAACGATTATTAAAAGTGCCAAATATTTGAAAGATTCTATTCAACACTTAAAATTACGATTACAATGGGTATGCATAAAATCACATAAAAAGTAATCTTTTATAAAAGGACTTTATCCTGCGACCTTCTGATGGCCGATCAGCTAATCTGTACACTGACCTAAAGGACCAATTAGTTTTTGCCGAGATTTTTACAAATTTTAATGCGCATAGCTATGATCAGTAACGCCCTCTTCAGAAGAGCTTGGCAAAGCCTTCATCATCATCATCATACCACGTCCGCTCGAGCATATGGATTCCACAAACTGCCTCCAATCCAAGCGATTGGCCGCCAGCTCCCGTGCATCCTTTCAGTAAAGTCCACGTCGACAGCGGACGACCAGGACGCCGAGAACCTGATGCGAACCCTTAGCTCAGATTAAATTTAGATAAAATCAGTAAATACCGTAAAAATGATTATTTTGTAATCTTTTTAAAATGATAATTGTATAAAAGCATTTATTTTCAACTATTTTTCTTTAAGTATCGCTGAAAAACTCTCTTTAAACACAAACCAATGCATGTAGTACTTGCATGGAACTGCTGTTCTATCACTAAAATGCTGTTAACTGCAGGGCTGGTATTACGGAAATTTTGACCTTATCTTCTATGTACATAAGGACGATATTTCAGTAACACCAGCCCTGCAGTTAAAGACGTTTTAGTGATAGGATTGCAGATTTCATCCTTCTCTGCTTGCACTCCGTTTGCACTTCAAAGGGATTCTTTACAAACATTTGAAAAGACGAAGAATGACAAAACTCCAGTTACGACTTAAGAGGCATTATTGTTCGAAGGAAGAAAACGTATTGCAGGTAGGTACCTTGAATGCGATATTTTAAGGTGGCAGTCTAGTTTAGAAAAACAGAAAAATTATAAAAACTTATTTTCTTTTTACATTAAATTTAAATCAGGAGACCCAAGAGGATTGCATCTCTAAGCCCCCAGGTATGAAAAAAATGCTTGTAGTTTTTTGCGATGTTATCAGGAATCAAACCCGGAACCTCCGAGTCGTGAGCCTTGCGACTTAGACATAACACCAGGAAGGCTGCCATACTTTAGTATTTGTAGCATTCATATTGGAGTTAGCCGTAATAATTATGGAATGGTAACTCACTATATTTATATTTTTATAACACTGGTAACAATGGTAACACACTATATTTCTAATTATATAACACTGGTAACAATGGTAACACACTATATTGATAATTATATAACACTGGTAACAGTGGTAACACACTATATTTATAATTATATAACACTGGTAACAATGGTAACACACTATATTTATAATTATATAACACTGGTAACAATGGTAACTTAATATATTTTTAATTATATAACACTGGTAACAATGGTAACACACTATATTTATAATTATATATAACACTGGTAACAATGGTAACTTAATATATTTTTAATTATATAGCTCCGGTAACAATGGTAACACACTCAATTTATAATTATAAAACAATTGATCAGAAATTAATCTGTACAATATATATATATATACTCGTATATATAATACAGTCTTGAAAAATATAGTAACTGCAAAACCGGTTGCCTTAAAATAATAGTAAGTATTTTTAAATAACGTATCTCATATTCAAAATTACACTCCTAAATATTAACGTAGGAATTAAGTATAATGTTGATATTATAATCTAAAAAAAATATATTATTGATATCTCAACAGAGACAGAGAAGCTCTGGAAACGAATGTGGGTTATCTAGGCGTTTGCAGGGCTTATGACCTGTCATTGGCTGGGTTAAGTGGCCACTTGACGTAATTACAACATTCCCCATTCCGCCTGTCATCTGACATCTGACAACCATGTATGACAAATTTTTGAAACTTGTATATATCTTAGGTGTAAAGAAACTATCCGCTTGCGAGTTGTTATTTCGACAGATTTTCGAATTACCCTGTAAACGCCTAGATAACCCACATTCGTTTCCAGAGCTTCTCTGTCTCTGTTGAGATATCAATAATATCTGATATCAGCCCAGCATGGGTATAATCCAGTAATTTGTCTACAAGTATTTGTATTCATTCAAAATGTTGTTTAAAAAAAATATCATCATCATCATCCATGTGGAAAAAAAAAAAACTCTAAATTAATTTGATTAACCAAATTTATAATGTGTACAAATACTTATTTGGATATAGGTACTTAGAATGCAATTTGGGTACTCATATATAATTTTAGTTTAAAATGTAAAATAACCTATACATCCTTTGTTCAGACCAATACATCGTCATTTCCAATGTTACCTTCCCGACGATTATTGTTACCTGCTTCCTCTCCCCACCCCCTCTCCATGACGCAGCTCCCTAGCCTAGTGGCATTCAGTCGATGGCTTTCAAACCTTACACGAGTCGCATTTCGGAAGTGCTGAAGAAACAACCATCATTGCCCGACCAGGGAAGATTACTTTACTTAACATTTTTGTTCGTGAACTAAGTAGTGTCGTGCAGTGCCCACCACCTACGAGCTGGATCCAGCGTCGACCAGACCGCCAGCCA